>VZUH01001024.1:149038-175147 GCA_013401175.1 Xiphorhynchus elegans | reverse complement strand
AGGGGGAGGGAGGTTCTGCCCCTCGGTGTGTCCTCCAACCCCACTGCTCACTCACCACCTCCCTCCAGTTCACCTTCCCAAAGGTGTGGCACAAGGAGAGGTTTCCAAACTCTGGGAATTTTGCCTCAATTCAGCAATCCCTGCAGCCAGCACGCATCCAAAGCACTTTCCTGGCTTTAAGCTTTGCATTTTGTTGGTAACACCCCGTTTGATCAGGTGTTTAGAGGCTTAAACATAAGCCCCACTCTAAGAGAGAAACAAAATTTTAATTTGCTTTTAACATCAGAAGAAAATGGGGTGGATGGAAAGGAAGAAGAACCCTTAAAGTGCATATTCTTCCCCTCCTTTTGCACCTGCTGTCACACACAAGGGATTTAACCAAGTTCCAGCTAATCCGAGCCAGATAATCAGGGAATAATTTGGGATGGAAAGGAACTTAAAGCTCATCTCATGCCATGGGCAGGGACACCTTCCACTGGACCAGGTCGCTCCAAGGCCCATCCAACCTGGCCTTGGGCACTTCCAGGGATGGGCCATCCCTGGAATTTCGAGCTCCGGGGCCCATGGTGGGATCGCTGGGGAATCCCGAGCAGGGCCAGGAGAGGCCTGGACGGTGCTGAGGGATCCCTTCCTTCCAGCTCAGCACATTCCACGACCCTGGAGAGCCCCTTTTCCTTCTGGGCTCGGCCCTTTGCCCCCTCCCTGCCCGTGCCCCACAGCCCAGCCCGGCCCTGGCCGTGCCCCGCTCACCTCGTCCCTCTTGGAGCGCCGGGACACCTTCTTCTCCATCTTCGCCGCCGTCTTCTCGGCGCCTTTGCCCTTCTTGTCGCGCTTCCCTTTCTTCCCCATGGCCGCGGGGGCCGGGATAACCCGGGATAGCCCCGGAATGCGCCTGAGATAACCCCGGGATGGGCCTGGAATAACCTGGGATAACCCCGGGATGGGACTGGGATAACCCGGGCCGGGATGGGCCTGGGATAGGCCTGGGATAACCCGGGATAACTCGGGCTGGGATAGCCCCGGGATGGGCCCGGAACGGGCCTGGGATAACCCGGGATGGGCCTAGGATAAACCCGGGATAACCCGGGCTGGGATGGCCCCAGGACGGGCCTGGGATGGGCCTGGAATAGCCCCGGGCTAACCCGGGCCGGGCTGGCCCCTCACGGCCTGGGCCGCAGCGCCCCCTGCCGGCCCGGAGGACTCATGGCCGCCCGTGCTGAGGGGGATCCGCGGCCGGCCTGGCAGAGCCCGGCTCGGTTCTTTGAAACCCCAGAGCGGTGTTTAATGTGTCCCCGAGCAGAGCCCGTCACCTCCCGCACGGCCCAGAGAGGTTTGGACACGGTGAGATGTGCCCCGGCCCCGGGGAGGACAAAATGGCCCCCTCCCCTCACACAAAATGGCCCCCCCTCAGGGGAGGGCGCGGGGGCAGAGCGGAGAACGGTAAATAGAATAAAACAAAGCACAAGTTCCACCTCGGCCTGAGGAAGAAGTGCTTCCCATGGAGGGTGGCAGAGACCTGGGTCACCTGCCCAGGTAGGGCCTGGGGTCTCTGGAGACGTCCCAAACCCACCTGGATGTGTTCCTGTGTCACCCCCTCAGGGCTGGACTGGGGGGATCCCCAGAGGGCCCTTCCAACCCCAAATACCCTGGGATTCTGTGGTCAGGAGGGATTTCTTCACAGAAAGGGCGATTAAACACTGGGAGGGGCTGCCCAGGTTGGTTTGGAGTCCCCATCGCTGAAGGAATCCAAGGAATTTCCAGTGATGTGGCCCTTGGTGCCCTGGGCTGGGGGACAAGGTGGGATTGGGGACAGGGTGGGCTGGGATGATCCCCCAGAGCTCTTTTCCAGCCTCAGAGAGTCTGTCACCTCAGGGAGGCCCTGCACAGAAATCAAAATAAACCCCAGGCAGAATTCCTCAGGGAATGGGGTGCTGCACAAGCGTTTTGCTTTCCAGCTCCAAACTTTTGGGAGTGGGGTTTGTCAGGGCCAGTCTCAGGTGTGGAGAGCCAGCGGACGTGGTGGGCACTGAGAGGTGATGCCAGGCAGCTGCTTTTCCCCTTGATTATTCCCTTGAAGGAATAATGATGATGTGTTTTTTTTACAGGGTGTTTCATACAGATGCTGAGCCCAAGGGGAAATTCCTGGGAAAACGCCTCCTGTGACCACCTAACCAGCATGTAAGGCATCTCTTGGCTGTGAGTTTCATCCCACTGCACTTCAGAATTGCCTCTGTGATTGTTTCTCATGGAGCAGAAGGAGTAAAATCACGATGTGCCCCCCTGAATTCCCACAAATTCCCACAGTGCTGGAAGCAGGGTGATGTTCATTGCTCCAACCCATTGCCCAGCCCCAAATCAGTGAGGTTATCCACTGAGGTACAGCTCAGCACCCTCCAAATGATCCCAAACACCCAGTATGTCCCAGGGAATTGCATTGTGGAGCCTTTGCTTTGAACACCCACTTACACTCACACCTCCTGTCAGGGAAATGCAGCCCTGAGGCACAAAGGGAAGAGCTGGGACAGTTGTTTTGAGGTCACACACAACAAACATCCTGACCTTCTGCTGTTTTCTGGTTGTCCTGAACACACTGTGGCTACAACAAAAGTTGCAGCATGTCCATGTCCATGTCCATGTGCAGGGAGGGAACAGAAACTGTGGAGAGACCAGGTCAAGTGAACAGGGCATTTTCTCAGCCAACAAAAGGTGTGGGAGCTCTGCTGAGCTCCCTGGAGCTGCAGACAGGCTGGGAAGTCTCCTGCTGCTCCTTGGGCTTCAACATCAAAAAGACAGTGTGTGGAAACACATGCCCTCCTGATTCTACATGTCACAGATTCCTCTAGGCCAGATCTTCCAAAACCATTTTAAGGGGAACTTTGACAAGGAAAAGCCACATCCTTATGAAATTAACACTCAAAGCCTTCACCAGGCATGGGTTTGCTGAGGGAACAAGAAGTCCTTCGCCTCCTGCACACCCTGCTCCAGTTGCCCCATTTTTGGTGCTTCATCATTCATGCTTTTTCCCATAAGTGGGTGTTCAGAGGTCCTCTGAGCTCAGATTGCACTCTCCAACCTTTGTTTTCCGTGTATCTGGGTGTAGTTCCAGATGTTTGGGGTCAACACGTGGGGAACTTTGTGGGGCAGGACATTCCTGGTGTGAGTTCTCTGATCCCTTGAACTCCATGGTCTGGTTTCTCAGGGTTGATGTGAAGAAAGGGGGTGGGAGGACAACAGAAGCTGTGCACTGCACTCTGAAAATGCAGAGCATGATATAAGCATGAAACAGGGCATGAACTTCCCAGGGATAAATATATAAATATATGGTGAGGAATCTGTATCCATGAGGGTGCCTTAAGAGAGGAGTCTTCCTCAAAGGGGTCTGAGGGACACTGTGAGTGTGTGGATGAGCCCACAGACACAAGAGCACCAGTGTGCCCTAAAACAGGGATTTGTGGCTCCACAAGTGACTGAGGTGAGCTCTTTTCCCAGGGAAAGGCCACTCCACATTCCCACACCCCGTGCACGGATGGACTCCTGCACTCACCCCAACATCTGCATGCAGCTGGCAGGCACATGTGGCTCTGAGCTCAGGCCCACACACACGTTCCCACGGAGGGTTATCCCTGCTCTCATTTCTGTTCTGTCCCAGGTTTTGTTCCTGCTTTGTTTGGAGGAACGTGGCCTGAGCTGGACTTTGCCTGTGTTTGCACATTTCATTCTGCTGCTCTGAAGTTGTCCTGGGCTGTTGTATCTGGCAGCCCCTCTCCAGCTCTGACCTATACAAAGAGCACGTGGTTTTACTTTGTTATTTTTTTATAGTCTGGAATATGCTCGTTCAACAGGATGGTAAATCCAGCTGTATCAGCAAAGTAAAGAATAACAGGCATGAAAGCCTCAGAAAAGGCTCAAAAGCTTTTTCCCACAAGTCTTCTTTGTGCTCTAACACTTGATTTATTTTTCCCTTGTTAATGCTTTCTGAAGCCAGTAGCAAGGAAGGAATTAATGCCACAGATTAGGAGGGAGGACATGCTGACAGCACAGTAACTAAATCAACCAAAAATGCATTGCAGTGGTTGGAATTGCTGGGGTTGGACTATCCTGGCTCCATCTGTACAGAAGGATGAGGATGAAGATAAACCCTGCAAACAGAGACGTGTGTGGGGCTGCTCATGGGGAATCAAAGAATCATGGAATGGGTTGGGTTGGAAGGGACTTATCCTGGTGCAATTGAGGGCATTTGCACTCATCCTGTCCCTTGTTACCTGGGAGCAGCGTTCATGCAGAAAAGCTTCAGGTAATGGTCAAAATAGAGGTCCCTCCATCCCCTCCAGGCTCAGGCTGCAATTTCCCTCCTTTGCACATATAAAATAGGGAGAAAACCACCCAAAATGTGCCCTCCGGGCTCTGGTGACAGCCAGAGTCATTCCTCTCTGAAGGCAAATACAACTGGGGGTCAAAGGCACGTCCATAACCAAGGCTGACTTTGGAACAGTTGGGAATTAAGGGTTTTTATCCTGGCTGTGCTCACAGTCCAGCAGAGGCCCCTCAGCCCCTGCTTAATCCTGGAGCACCTGGGAGTGGATTGGGAACAGGCAGGCAGCTGCTGCAAGGCAGCAACAGTCCTTTGCTCTGTTCAAGGCTCATTTATAACCCGGAGCTGATAACATCTCACAGCCGTTCAATTGGCTTCCTGGATTTTCTCTTTGGAAATCGGTGCTTTATTATCTTGGACACAGAGGAAGCCGAGGAAGGCAGAGGCTTCCCTGGAGGGAAGTGGCTGTACTCAGCTCCACATCCCGAGGGACATTTATCTCAATCCATCAGCAAATTGCCATACTTGAGGCCACAAATTCCCAGTGGATCCGTGAAAGCCCTTACTTTTGCCTTTCCAGTGGGATTTCGTTGGGGTTCCTGCACTTTTGAAATGAAAACTGGAGCAAATAAGTAAGAAAGTCTCCAGCACGGAGCCAGAGCAAAAGAATCTGTGTCTCTCCCCTGCCTGAGCTCTGGTTTTAACTGGGAGAAATACAGAGGGTCTGATTTGTGTAAAACAGCTGAACCTGCCTCTGAGGGAATGCTGACTGTGCTGCCAAGGGATCCCACATGGAACATGCACCTTCTCTTCCAGAGCAGCACAAAATTGCTGCATTCTTTCAGCTGCTCCCCATGAACAGCTGCCACGTGGGAGAGATCTGCTCCCACTGTTTGCTGAACGTGGCTCTCCAATTCACCACCACCCTCAAAAGCACCAGAATCCAGAGCTTCTCTTCAGAGGAGGCTTTTGGTAACTCAATCCCAGCACACGTCTGTGAGTGAGCTGAGGAGGACAAGGGCTCTTGGAGGAGCGATTGTTTTCCTGCTCTTCTACTCCAGCTTCCTTGTAGAGCAGCCAGATTGCCCTGCACGTGTCACTGCCTTTCTTTGCTTGTCCTTTATCCTTCAGAGGTTGCTGCAGGGACTGGGCTTTGCTTCCACTGTTTCATCAGAGCAGCTTTCATGGGGATATGTCAACTGTGTCGGGTGTCTGTGGTGTCACTGAGCCATGGCAGGATTTTCCAGCCCAGCACTGAAGCTGCTCCTGATTAAAACGCTCCAGCAGCTGCCCAGAAAATCTCTGCCCAGCTCTTGTGACACCTCCCTGGTGTCACACTGGCCCCCATCAATCTGCTCCGGTCGTAGCCAGCTCCCACAATGGTGATGAGGAAGCAGAAATCTTAGCCTGGCTTTATATCTGTCCTGGATCTTCATTAATTAGGCTGGTGAACCATTAATTAGGCTACATAAGCTTCTTTAGAGATGCTTAGTCTTCCCTGTGCGAGCAGGATTCACAATATCAGGGATGGAGTCTGGCTGATACCAGCTGGAGCTGCTTTTCCTTACCTGTTACCAGGCTTGTTTTGCTCTGTTCCCAACTTATTTATGGACAAGTTTTGATATTTTTCCACTCATCTATGTACCAGAAGCACTTTAAATGCTAATGTCACTGCACAGGTCCCTGGCTCTCCCCACCTGGCATCAGAGTTTTGTTGAGAGTTTGGGTCCAAGGGCACAATGTGGGGCTCAGCAACTTTTATAATTTCTAAAGGGATGTACAAATAATTGGGTGAACCTCATAGAAATGAAGTGAGTGAAAGGAAACCTCGCAGAGCCTGGGGTGAGAAATGAGAAGCACGTTCCATATCAACAAAGGTCGCGTTGCTCATAGAGCAGAGCGGCCAAAAATACCTTCAAAGCCCATGCCCTGATGTTCGGGAGCGTTTTCCCTGCCCATTATCGGCGCTGCGAGTCTGATGCAACCCTGGGCGCGATGGAGTAAGGGTGCAGTGGCTGCGGAGCCCCGGCAGGTGTCAGCTCCTGTGCAGCCAAGGGCTCTCCATGCTGCAACCACTGCCGAGGAATTGCATCAGCTGCGCAGGGACAGAGCTCTGGAGGCACGCTGGGGTGCGGGAGGAGAAGGGGCACGGGGTGCTCAGGTGGGACAATCCTCCGTGTTTCAGTTTCTCCAGCCTTCACTGCTTCAGGTGGTGCCTCCCCCTTTGGAAACGCGCAGGAATGAGGTGACCGAGAGAGAGGTTCCAGTGGAGACTCGCTGTTAATCCCATGTGTTTGCTGGACAACCAGCCAAATCACATCCATGTCACCCAGGGGGATTATTCTGCCATGAGGTGCCTGCACAGCCCACGCTGCCATCGGTGCCACCATCTCCAGGGCAGAGCATGTGGTGGGTGCTGAAAGGGCTGCCCAGCCACCAGTCCTGTTTGTCCCCACAACGCAGGTGCAGGTTCATTTAAAGATCCCAGTTCTCTGTTAACACCCCCAGCGCTCGGTTCCAGCACAAACCCTCCCAGGACCTCAGCACATTGCAGAGTTTCGTTTTCGGGGGGAAGGAAGTGCTGGGGGCAGATGGTATCGCCAGGGAGACAAAGGCAGGCTGTGGCACAGCAGGGCTCGGGGTCCCACCGGCTCTTTTTGCCATCGAGGATCCAATGCCCTCCTCCAGCACCAGTTGTCCTGGGTCGCTTCCCAAGGGAGCACATCCACCTGGGCTCACCTGGCTGGGGTTCTTGGGGGGGAGGATCTCGTGGCAGGGAGGGTGAGCAGCCTGCCTAATGTATTACCAGGAAAAAGACTTAATTTAAACTTTAGAGTAAACTTCCTGACTGCCAGGAGAGCAAGGCATGAGAAGAGACTGACTGGGGTGGCCAGGGGGTTTCCAAAGCCGTGTCCAAGCCCCCCATGGCCAGCAGGGATGGCTGGAGCGAGTCGACCTGCCTTGTGGAAAGAGTGGCTATGGATCATTTCTCCCTCTTCTCCCGTGCCCAGCGTTTACAGCTGAGGACTTAAAGGACAAGGAGTGACCCTTAGTGTTTGATTTTTACCTCCCTCAGCCCTGATAACAGTGACATTGATGAAATTAGTTCTCTTTATCTTCCCAAAAACCCACTGACCCCGGCCTGATGGGTGAGTAGGTTTTTCCACAGCTGACTGGCATTGCTTTTCCTGGTGATGCTGTGACAGCCTTTGGGATCAGATTGTGGATTTATTACCCTCCCTGCTGCTGTCCAGGCATTTGACAAGGCTTTACCAGTCCGTGCAAGGCACTGGGGAGGATTTGGTGTGTCCTGCTCCAGTTCAGTCTGGTTTCCTGAACCCCTCAGTAAAGATATTGCCATCCATCCCTTATCTTGCTAAACATTTACCCTCAGGAAACGATGGCCCTGGCAAGATTCCTTGTGGTTTTGCAAAAGTAAAGAAAATATTTGTTCATTCTCAAGGGCTTAAAAAGGTCCAACTGGGTGTGTTAACCACCCTCTTGATCAGGAATGTTCTCCTAGAGGTTTGTGTCGTGGGATTGGTGCTGTGGTGTCATTGTGTTGGTCATGATGGGCATGAGAAACCATGGATGGCACGAGCAGGAGGCATGGGAAATCTCTTCTCTGTGGTTGTCATTATACGGAGCTGCCTCTTTCTCACTCGTCCCTGTGAACCCCCAAAGTCTCAGCAGACCCTCTAGGGATGGTTGGCAATTTAGGGTCCATGAAATGGGAATAACACTTTTTTTTCCCTTGCAGCAGGACACTGTGCCATCTACAGAGCTCAGCACCTCCTCACAACACTGTCCTCCTGCTCTGGCTCTTGGAGGGGGTTCATACCCCAGCAATTAAGGTAATTTAGTTTTTAGAAGACATCACATCCACTTCTGAACACATTGCAGGGTGTTTTACAGACATGGTGTAATAGGGGATTGCCCCATATCTGCCTACCACTGACTCATTCTAAAGAAAATGTGTCATTTTAACCCACAATCCCAGTGAAAACAACACCTGTTAATGGTGTTTCTGTCCCTGGGACACGAACTGCTTCCTAAAAATAGCCACCTTGGTTTCCTGACCTGTGATGTCATTTCTGGTCCTAGAAAAGGCAGAGCCACCCAGGAGGGCAAACCCCAGGTGGCAGAGTGGTGTCACAGTGGGGTTTTTCTGTGGAAGGCACAGGTTTCATTATCCCCATGTGAACATGCTGACACCACACACGTCATCCACCCCACTGATGAAGCAGAGGGGAACGAGGCCCCATTTGAAAACCAATATTTACTCTGCTACCTGCTGTGCAGGCTGGCTGGCATTGCCTGGGAGTGTAAACTGGGTTTCCATGGCACTCAGGACAGCTCCACGCTTCCCACAGGGTAGACTGTTCCATTTCAGGGTTGGTGAGAAGCAGCCCAGAGGCAGAGGGATGGTGGCTGGGTTCCTGGGGCTGGTGGGCTCAGGATGTCCAGGAGGTGCTGTTCCTGTTTTCCAGGCTGTCCCCACACCAGCCAGTGGGAGCAGTGTGTTATCCCATGCAAACTCTGATTTAGGGTCATAGAATCACAGAATATCCCGGGTTGGAAGGGACCCACAGGGATCATGAAAATCCAGCTCCTGGATGTAACACAGTGGCTCTTCCCTGCACTCCAGGTGCAAAGGGAGAGAGCAGGACAGGCAGCTGGAAGAGGAGGGCACAGGGGATGTATTTGTGCAATGCCAGCTGCCCATTCCCCTCTGCCTTCATGGACTGGCTCCCCCTGCTCACTTGTGGCAATCCATGAAAAAGGGTTTGGATCTCTCAGGACACCATGAAATAAAGAAACTGCACAGCCCACACAGGGCACAGAGTCCTTCTGTGTGACACCACTGACATGGGACATCCCTCAGAGAATGGCCACATCCTGCCAAGAATGTCACAGAGCCGTGGGACAGGTTTTATCAGGGAATCTGAGCATATCAGACAAAAACACACAGCTGGTGATGCTCCTCAGTGCAGCCCAGCCCCCAGGAGAGGCTGCAGCTCTCCCCAGGCACAGACCTGCCTGCAGAAGGGCTCAGCTGGAGGCAGGCACGGGCTGGTGCTGGGATTTCTCATTCCTGCCTAATCCCTCACCTTTATCCCTGCACCTGGAGGCCAGCGGGGCTGGAAAGAGCCAGGGTCGTTTATTGAGGAGAGGCAGTGAGTCAATGCACTGCCTGTACCCTACCAAATCCTTTAGCTCCAGGGGAGAACTGATCAGCTTGGAAACACTGGGAATGCAGGGAGTCTGGGCTGGCCTTTGGACAGCTCTATCCAGAGCCCTCCACTTCCCAAGGCACTGCAATCCAAAGGTTCTGGCCCCATCCCTCCTCCACCCCTTTGGGGTGGTGTGTACAGGGAAGGATTTCCAGCTCCTCCACCTGCCCCACCACCAAACTATGTGCCTGGCATGGAATCTCCTCCTGACATGCCTTTTGCTCCTTGATCTAAGCAGGCTCAAGATCCCTTTTCCATTCCAGCTCATCTTTCCTCTCTGTCCCCAATTCCCTGTCTCTCCCCGGTCCCTGTTTCTGTCACCACTGGAGCCAACCAGCCATGAGATTCATTTTGTCCTTCCATCTCCATGCTGCGT
Source organism: Xiphorhynchus elegans (assembly GCA_013401175.1). Lineage (NCBI taxonomy): Eukaryota > Metazoa > Chordata > Aves > Passeriformes > Dendrocolaptidae > Xiphorhynchus > Xiphorhynchus elegans. The sequence goes on along the minus strand of VZUH01001024.1, from coordinate 165,225 downwards.
TCTCAGAGATGGGTGGGACAGGACTTTCCCCCATATCTGTGTGTTTCCAGCTCCCATCCTGGCAGGATTTTGGGATTTTGGGAGTGAGGATGGGGCAGGTTGATGCTCAGAGGATCAAGACTGGCGCCGGGAGCCTGTGGCACACAAAGCAGGGTGTGTGCCAGAAAAGCTCCACAGAAAGGCTGGAATTCATTTAATAAGGGCAAGGAAAATCAAATAAAAGCATCCTTCCCTGCCTAATCCCCTGCATGAATCAGCAGAGCATCCAGAGGCTCCGGGCTGGAGCCTTTTTCCCAGCGGAGAACAGGCCACAACAGGCAGGTGGTTAAATCCAATAGTTGCCATAAACTGTCTTTCTGCAGGAATCTTGTCCTGCAGCACAACTTCCCTTTCCTGAGACACCAGGACAGCTCTGCCTGGAGCAGCCTCGTGGCTGCTGGGTCGAGTTTAAGTCCCTTTCCTCCACAAAAAGAGCCTCCTGTGAGGAGGGAGGAAGCAGAGTCTGCAGTTTTGGGGGGAAAACGGGGCAGAGCCAACTGGTTCCTGCTATTTTCTTCTGATGCAACAGCCCTTGGCAGGGTCTTGCATCAGTCCCTGAGGATGCTGCAAGTCATGGCCAGAATTAGGAGGGTATAAAAGTGCTTTTTCAGGCTTATTTTGCTGTGTGGAGGGCAGGGAAAAAATCCAGCTGGTGTTTGGCCCACACAGCAAGAAGCAAATCCCAAAGAGAATATTTGGCAGGATTTTTGGGTTTATCTTGTTTGACTTTGGTGCAGGAGGGTCTCTCAGATTTGGTTTAATGAATGAGACAGACAAAGCCTGTTTAACCTTTGCTCAGCAGCAATAGCACCTGCTCAGGAATTCCATGGGGTACTAGGAAAAAGATAGACTCATTTTGCTGAAGTTTTCTATGTTTTAATGTATTAATTTTAATTAAATGTGAAATATAAAGAGAGACATTTGAGGCTCACAGAATTTCTAACTAGGTAGTGCCAGGCTTTTGAGTTTTCTGGAAGATATTAGAGTTACATGAAGAAAACAAACATAAACAAGTGACAAAAGGATTTTTCCATCTCCAAATCTTCTAAAGGAAATATGGGACCAGCAATAGCAATTTTGGGTTACTCTGAGGGGCTGATTTGCACTGGGATTATTATGGCTGTAAAGGACTTTCTTGTAGGAACTGGCATTTTGCTTTTGAAGCCATTATTTTCTGTACCTGTGGAAGGACTCCCCAGTGAGCAGCTCTGCAGCCCAGACCTTTCTGTGGGGCTGCTTTCCCAGGGTCTTCCTCTCCCTGGGACTGGGTAGAGCCAGTGCTGATTCCTGCAGGAATTGCACAACCTGATCCATCATGTGAGAGCTTAAAGTCTTTACATTGTGGGGAGCCAGTGGCTCTTTGAAAAGCCTATTTCAAGCCACTTTGTCAGTCTGAATTATTCCTTTTTTTCCCCCAATGCAAACACAGTGTTGGCACATGGCTAAATCCCACTTGGCAGGAGCAAGGCTGAGGACAGACAGACAGAGGGAGTGAGGAGACTGCAGCTGACTGCAGGGAGCTCAGCCTTCCCAGCCCTGCCATTCCTGCAGGTCACCAGGACAGCTGGAATTCCTTTGAAGGATCACTTCACTTAACCACACATGGAAAGGTGGGCATGCCCAGGATGGTGGGCAGCTTGTGGTCACCAGAGCACATTCCCTGTGGGTCCCTGTGGCATGCAGTGGGTTTTACCTTGATCCACCTCCCTCCCAGCAGCACCCACATCCCAGAGATTTGCAGGCACCTTCCAGGGCTGCCAGTGCCTGGCAGAGAGGCCGGGCAGGATGTTCTGCCAAGTCTGAGCATCCCCTTCAGTCCATGCAGAACATTTCTAAACCGAGCTCCGGGCATGTCCTTGGATGTCCCTGTGCCCACAGAGCCCCTTCCCAACTGCTGCTGGTACAACCTCAGGCACTTCAGCTTGGTTTTCCCAAGCCTTGATGCAGAAAGATTCCAGGGATGGTGGTTTTATGAGGCACGTGCAATTGCTCTGCTGGCTTTTTTCTGCTCAAGAGCAGGGCCAACACACCCTCCTTTCAAGCCCTCACAGGCCCCAGGTGTGTTCTGTATGTTCTTCACCACCCCTTGCAGGGCTTTTATGCCCCATGGGGTGAGCAGGAGCTTCACCCCTGCCCTTCCCCTGGCACAGGGAGCACGTCCCCTCCAGACATTTGATCTGCCTTTCAACTGAGCCGGTGGCTTTTGTGCTTTCAGACCCAACATGCACCAGCACCTCCGTTGCACCACAAACCTCTCAAATTCCTGAGGTGCCCAGACCTGATTTATGAGCTCTGTGAAGCCAAAGGCTGGTTACACAAGTCATGTGGAGAGGGGGGAGCCCCTGATTTTCCTGGACAAGTCAGAGCAGAAATGACCTCACTGAAATGCAGAGCCAGGCTCCAGGAGACGTTGACCAAAGCAGCCAGAACACTGGTCCAAGGTGGAGCACACACTCATGTTCCCACCATGTAGTCAGGGTTTGGGCAGGGATATTGCAGCACCCCAGGGGATCTGCTCATGGCACAGGGTGCACAGGGCTCTGTGCCCCTGATTTTTATCACTCATTTTTGTGGTAATTCTGTTGTCTGCTCTGGAGGCCACAAGATTTGTAACCTGATGCTGTTGCAGACGGTACCTCATTCCCAGAAGTCTGGAGAGAGCTCTAGTGATGCTCAAAGCAGCTGGGAAGGGGCTTTCCCCAATGTGGGGAAAGATAGCCCAAGACAGGCAGGAAATTTGCATATTCTGTGCTTATGCAAGGGGAAAAAACCTTATAGGTATCTGTGAAAAATGCCTCTGTTATATTTCAAGGTCTGGAATTGGGGTTGGAGACATCCTTTTGCTAAAGATCTCTAACACTCACTTTTCCATAAATCCTGGGCCACTGAGCTCTGGCACCTAAAGGAGGCTGCAGCAAAGTCAGCATGTGCTGAAGGGACACCTTTATTTCATGGCTTTTGTGCAATAGGTGAAATAATAGCAAATCCTTTAAAAAATGATTCAAACCCTCCTTCCAGGCAGAACTTCCATTGCCTCAATATTTAGGGAACAATTTTGGTGTCGGGTGCATTTTGCTGCAAGGAAGTTTGTCAACATCAATTCTCCTTTTATTCAATTTCCTCATACCTGGATCTTGTTTTCACTGTATTAATTTATCTGCCCTAAAGGATCCCTTTATTAGTTCCATCCACAATTCTGTGTCAGCTCCTTGCTGTGATTTAGATGTGCACCCTTGAAGCTGTTCCCAGCCCGTGTCACACCCCACCCTCAGTGGCTTCTTCCCAACCCAAACACATTCAGGGCTTTTCATCTTCCACACAAATCTTCAAACAGCCAACAGTTTTATTGCCTTCTGCTGGGTTGCCTCCAGTTCTCAGAGCCATTTCCACCTGCTGCTCCAAGGGCTCTCCCTTCCCTGGTGGCAGCTCCTGTCCTGCTCTCCAGTCACTCCTACTCCTGGGTTTGGGGAGAAAAATGTCGTGGTTTTGTTTTGAGGGTGGAAGAATGTCAGTCTTGTTCTCTGTGTGACATCCAGAGGGCTCTTCTCCCTCTCCATCACCTCCATCCATCAGGATAAAGCCCAGCAGCCACAAGACTGGAGCTGAGGATGTGTCTGGACAGCACTGGGTCACCCGTGGCTCCCATGCCATGAGTCCTTCCTGGGCAAAGCCCACCACGAGGGTCCCTCTGCCACCGTGGGGCTTCCCTTGGTGCCAGGGATCAATCTGTTCCTTCTCTGGCATGAGTTGTCCCAGAGAAGCCGTGGCTGCCCCATCCCTGGAAGTGTTTAAGGCCGGGTTAGATGGGGCTTGGAGCAACCTGGGATAGCTGGAACAAGATGAGCTTTGAGGTGACTTCCAACCCAAAGCTTTCCATGATTCTGTGAAGGCACAGCTGCCACAGTGGCACCAAGGAAAGGTCAGCTGAGAGGGACCCTTGGGCCAAAGGACCACGTCTCCAGCAGCCAACAATAGTGGCCTTTAGGGAAAGCTCCTGTGAAACACTGATCCCTTCCCAGGTTTTCCCTGGAGTCACAGAGTGTTCCTTGAGGCTGCACCAGGGCCCCTGCAGTCAGTAACAAACCCTTTTATCTGGGCTTTTTGAACTTCAGTGCACACATGAAAGTGGTCTCAGCACTATCCCCTGACCCCGAGCGCATGATTAGCGTGGCTGGGAGCAAACAACACTTCCTGCCTTTGTCTGGGGCCCCTCCTGCTTCCCAGCCCAGCCCAGGCCTGCAGGGTGGCTGGCCCAGCCCAGTGCTCAGCCAGGAACACGCAGCAGCATTACTGGCATTTCTCTTTGCCCTTCTCACTCCCTGGCTTTGTGTTTCCTGAGCCTGAAAATGCTCATTGCACAGCCTTTGCCATCGTCCCCTCTCCCTTTCAACACCCCGTGTGCTGGACTGGCCCAAAGCAGGAGAACCACAGGCAAGCTCTGCAGGACATCTCCCTCCTCGATTAACTACTGTTATGTGTTCCCTCTCCCCCAGACAATTATTAACGAGACAATTCCCTTTTCCAAACCCTGTGGGAAGCTCAGTGAGCCCTGAGCCTGCTGAAAAGCCAGGGATGGAGGGACTGGAAGCTCAGTCGTCTGCTGAGGCCTGACCTCCCTGTCAGAAAGCTGTGTGTTTCCCCCAGGATGCTCCTCTCCGTGTCTGTGCTCACTGTATTCCTCACCACAACCTCTTGGAACCCCTCTGGCTGCTCCTGGACCCTCTCCCTGTGCTGGCACTACATTTTCCACCTCCCACATCCCGGGAATCGTGGTGTGGTTGGGCAGTGGCTGCACACACCTGCTGGAAGGCCTCAGCATCCCACAGCTGGAGCTCTGCCCCCAAACACGATGCTTTCTCTGGCAGCAATTCCTTGGGCTTGCTCCCTGGGAAGAAATGCTCCAGCATGGGAGCTTTTCCAAGCCAGCCTGTAGCAAACATGGATGTAACTCATTCCATCTCTACTCCTTATGTGCCTGCTGAAGTGCCTTTCCCTCCATGTCCCTGCCAGGCATCCCAGGGTGTCCCAGCCCTGCTCCCCCATGCTGTGTCCCACTGCTCAGGGGCCTGTTGACTTGTCTTACTGAGGTTTTGTATTTAATTTGCCAGAGTTCATGCTCTCCCCTGGTTTCCTTCTTTGGCCACAACTGTCACTTTGGGAACGATCCCCTTTAAATCACTGATGGCACAGGCTATTCCATGCTGGCTTTTGGAGATGTTTTTCTTAGATTACTCTAATTCTTTCACTAAGAGCCTCTAATCCCATCTGGGAGAGCCTCTGTGCCCCTTGTCACACACAGGGTCCTTGGAACTCCATTCTCCTTCCCTCACCTCCCCCTTCCCCATTTTCTAAATAAATATTCAGTGAAATCCCACTGTGGTGGCAGAGTTGTGTTTTATGAGGAGGTTGGGCTCGAGCAGACTCTCCCTTCCAGTGGCACTTCCCAAAACAGCCCCAGCACTCGGCAGTAAATCAAGAATTGCCTTTTTCTCACAAATTCTGTTCTGGTTTGAGATGCTGGTTGCCTGTGGCACCTCAATTCAGTTTGAAATTTGTGTGTAGCATCTGCTCAGCCCACCTGGGCATCACTGAAGAGTTAAATAAAATTAAAAAAGGAGGATGGTGAGGAGACATGGATACTGTCAGTGCTCAGCCATGCTCCTAAACCCATCTGCAGGAGGAATCCTTGGAAACCCAGGGCTCAGGTGCTGATGGATGAGGGATAAACAAGGCAAACCTTATGTAAAAGAACAGGTTTAGAGGCAAAGACCAGCAACAAGAGAGTTGTAATTCTGCTTTCTTTGTTAAAAAAACAAAACAAAACAACCCAAAACATAGAACAACCCAAACATTCAACAGATTTGTTAAACCACAGACATAAAAGAATCAAGAAATACTACAAAAAAGTACATTGCAAGAGACGTTTTGTTTGACAAGGCCATTGGATTCAGGAACTACTGGCTGACCAGTGGAATAGCTGTGTTGCCAGGAACACAAACATTGGGAATAAACAGCGCTTACTGGAGAAGTATTAAGACTAAAAGATATTTACCCCTTAAAATAAATAGAATTGTCATCTACAGCAACATTTAAATTAGTAAAATAGTTTTTTTAAAGCAACCAAATATAACAAAATTGTCAATCATATCTAGGTTCTCTTGTGTGTGTTAAGCTCTTTTTGTGTGTGTGTGTTTTAAAAAAAACCCAACAAAAGTACAAAGAAAAGGATCTCTGAAAAGTCAGATTATTCACGAGGAGTGAACGTCACCCTCCCTTTGTTCTGCGGGTCAGAGAGAGGTCTGGGAGCCACTTGAGATCCTCCCTTTGGAAGGATTTAGGTGGGACACAGCCCTGTCCCTGTCCCCTGAACAAAGAGGATGTTTTTCCCTCCAAGTGACATCGATCCCAGCACAGGAACCTGGTGGATGTGGGAGAGCCCCTGGGCTGAGCTGGATGTCACCCGATGGGAATAACTCAGGTGTAGCTATAAAGTCTCTTTTAGGCAGTTTAGAAATTAATTCAGTGTTTAAAAAAATACTCTCATTTTTCTCATTAACACTTCAACAGCTGGAGGAAGCAACACCCCTTCTCATGTGAGCAGCAGGGAGGGGGAAAGCAAAGAAACAATCCTCTGGATATTGGATCCTTAGGGCTGGCTGACCCCGAGCCACACTTCCTACCACTCCATCTCATACCTGCACCAAACTGGGAGCTCCTGGTGCCACCAAGCCCAGCAGCACCACACCCCCCCAGCCAGTCTGCAGTGGGAAAACTGGGAAGAAACTCCTCAAGCACAGGCAAGCCCAGCAGAATCCTGGAATTCCTCAAAAAGCCCCTGAAACAGAGCCCCTGGAGCATCCCTCGCTGCCCAGGTCTCCCGGGATACCCTGGCACTGAGGAGGCAGCAGATTCCCATCCCTGCAGGGATCTCCCTGCCCGGCAGCCAAGCCAAGCAGGAGATGCTCCAGGGCTGGCACAAGGTGCCCATTCAGAGCGTGGGCTCTGCCCAGGTGGTGGCACAGCCCCCATGGCACAGCCCCGGCAGGACTAGAGCTGTTTGCCCACGGAGCTGCCCTTTCCCAAGCTCCAGGAGGGAGCTGCATTCCAGCCCTTGCCCAACCGCCCTCCCCTGTGCTGTCCTTAGTGATGGAGTTGCACAACAGGCGGATGGAGAAGCTGCCATCCCCCAGGAACAGCCCCAACCAGCCCAGGGTTGTGTAACGACAGCATTTGGCAGTTTCCTTATTTGATCTTTTTGTTTGTTTTGATTTTTTATTGAAGCTGAAGGCACGGGTACCTTCCCAGGCTGAGTGGAGGCCTTCCCTGGGCTCTCCCCCCCCTCTGAACATCTCTCCAGGGGTGGGAAGTCACAGCTCTGCCCCCAGCACCGCTGCTCCTCCAGGGCTCCCTCCACTCCTGCTCAGACCCACCACGGAGGAGCCCCTGGAGGAGCCCAATTTCCCTCCCTGCCTGAGCCACCCACTCAGAGAGGCCTCGGAGAACAACAAAGCCACTTCTCAGGAGTTTCAGCCCAGCTGAAGGGTCTTTAAAGTTTGTTCAACTCTGCCAGAGTCCCTTTGAACTCCGGAGCCACAGAGGGAGCGGCGGGAAACAAAGGCGTGTTTACCAGGACATGGTGTCTGAGATGGAAACCACTGCAAGTTCTGCAGGAAGTTGGGGGGAAAAAAAAAAATCATTAAAAAAAATCCACCCAAGATGACATAAATCCCCCTGATTTTTGGCTGGGACCGTTCTGCAGGGCTGGGTCCCCTCCCAGTCAGAAGGTTTCTCATTTAGAAAGAGGAACCCAATGGGCACAGAAGTGGCTGGCCAGCAGCTCCTGCTCTGTTTGGCAATCCCTGCAGGATGCAACACTGTGAACACCCCAACCAACTGCCTGCCTGGCAGGCCAAATCCTTACAAACGAGTTCACAAGAGCAATAATTGAGAAGGGGGGTTGGTGCAAGGACCACGGGATCACTGCGGAGCAGCCACAGCCCTGTGGTCTGACTCCATGGTCTTCAAGGATTTTCCAACCTGAATGGTTCCCTGATTGCACAGACACAGTGGCTCCAGCTGTACTCACAGGACACTCCTCTGAGAGCTTCACGTGGGACCTCGTTTAGGTCCCTGTGGTTGCAGTGCCCTTTGTGGGAAGGGTTTATCTCCCTCAGTGCGTCGCAGCCCTGACCGATCACGGGCTCCAAAGAGCACCACCACAAAAATCCCACATCCAGGGCTGGGAACAACAAGGAATTTTCTGTGAAGTCTCTCTGTTGCTCCCCTCACCTTCCCTGAAACATCTCATTCCTCATTAGAGGAAAACAAGCAGCAAGGAGGTCTTTCACAAGGATGAGGTCTCTCCTTTTTCATGCCCAAATCCAGCTGAACAGGGCAAGCCAAGGGCAGCAGATGCTGTTGGCAGCAGCTTCCCTCACTAGAAAAGCTATTGTGTTTTCTTTGGACAATGAAATTCAGTTTTTTACCCCCTCATTATCTCCCAAACCTCCAGGAAAAAATAACCCAACCTCTCCCAGCTATGTCAGCAAGCTCTGGTGGAGTGGAACTACAGGTATCAAAGAACCCAGAATGAAAGAAATCAGGTCTTTGAAAGATAAGCTTTGAGATGTGAGCTGTGGCAGACCAAACTCAACATTTTTTGTCATTTTGTGCTGGTACCTGGATCGGTTTTTCCTGCACTTCTATTGCCAAGGAGATGCTGGTGAGATCACCATAACATATGGACCAGTGCCAGAGCCTGCAGGTTAGTACATGAGAAGGATCTTCAGCAGCAAGGGAAAAATCATGGAAATTCATCAAAGGCAAAGCAAGCAAGTTAAGGATTTCATTAAGATTGGTAATTAATTAAAAAATTTCTTAGTGATGTCTCCTCTCTAAAACCAGAGTGAAAGGTTCACCAAGGGGACATCGTGTTGTGATGGTCATCACTGATCAAAGATGTGTCCAAACCAAACACCCCCCACCTTTGGGAGGTTTGGACCCATTTCTGAGCCCTGTGGATGGGACTTTGGTGCCAACTGCCATTGGGCTGAGAGCTCAAATCCTTCTGCTTTGCATCCCAAGTGACTCTGCTGGTCAGTTGGTCACCTGGAGCCCCTACACTGAACCCGGGCCCTGCAGGAGCAGCCCTGACACCACCACAGCCAAAGATCTGTGGAGCCACTGGGAGGTGACAGACTGAGGTCCTCTCTCTAACAAACAGGTCCAGCAGGAGCAGTGACTTCCCATCACCACCCTGCCAGAACATCTCAGCCTTCAGCTGGAAGAGGATGCCAAAACTCAGGTTCAGGTTGGACAGTTCCCAACCTTATCTGTGCACACCCCTCTGACAGGCACCGGGTCTGAGCTGCTCCAAGGCACTGCACGGGGGTCCCTGCACAGCCAGGCACTGGCCAGGGACTTTGGGATCCCCCCCAAACCAGCTGCAAGGCTCCACAACTGAACTCAGCTCCAGCAGAGCCCAGTGCTCACCTGGGCTGCTCTGGGGACCTCCACACTGTCACCTGAGCTGCTCTGGGGACCTCCACACCGTGCTGCCATGGAATAAACAACCTGACAGCCAAGGTTTCCATGTGCTGACTGTCTCATCTCACCTATTCCTGCTGCACCAGCCAGACATGCAGGGGGTGAAGCGAGAGCTGCACGTGGCCACAGCCACAGCCAGGCAGGAGCTGCACCCACCCTGACACACCCCAGGGCTGCAGACCTTGGAAGGACAAAGCGTCAGCGAGTACCTTGGTGTCCTGAACGCCTCTCCACCCAAAAGAACCCCACGCTCCGAGGAGAATCCAGCAGAGGAGCTCCTGCAGGATCCCGGCGTCCCAACGGCCGAGTTCACAAAGACATCGAGGAGGAAAAATTCAAGGAGCCACTTGCACAAAGCACGAGCACAAAGAGCGGAGCAGCTCAGGGGTGGGGAGGAGATGGCAGCAATGCCAGCACACAGCAGAGCACAGGCACGACGAGCAAGGGTTCAAGGACTGCAGCTTTGCTGAAAAGGCAGCGCTTTTGACCAAACACAGCAACGTGTTCCTAAGGACAGCTGGACTACTGAGGGACTACAGGGATTTTGGGTGGGCTCTGGGCATGGGATTGCACCACCCAAGGCAGCCAAAGAGGATTTCACATGCAGGTCAGGGTTTGTGCTCAAGGATCACTCCCAGAATGGGAGGGTGGTGGAGGGATGTCCCCAAGCCAAACCTGATGCACAAAGGAGGCCCCAGGCCCGGCTCCTTGGAGCAAAACACACCATCTACCATCATTTCTCAGAGGGTGGGGAGGGCCTGGCATGGGTTGCCCAGAAAAGCTGTGGCTGCCCCATCCCTGGAAGTGTCCAAGGTCAGGTTGGAGCAACCTGGTCTAGTGGAAGGTGTCCCTGCCCGTGGCAGGGGCTGGAACGAGATGAGCTTTAAGGTCCTTTCCCAACCCAAACCATCCCATGACCTACAGCAGCCTGAGGTGAAAGGCAGGCTCCAGAAACCTGCCCTTTTCTACACCCCAGACCCAGTTGGTCCCACCTCTGTGGTGCATTCCCAAAGAGACAGGGATCACACCCGGGGCAATGAGCAGGGCCATGTGGAGATCACGGTGTTGCTCCTCCCATGCTGGATAAAAGCCTGTCCACAGAAAAGCATGGGATGAGCAAACCAAGGACTTGGCCTTCTGCTGATGGCAGCTCCCTGGGTTTGTGAACTCCACCCTCAGGCTTGCAGCTGCCCCAGTGCTCCTCCACAGGGCCATGGGACGGGCACTCTGGTGAAGAGCATCCTGGAGAAGTGGCTCAACAGCAGGGGGACTGGATCTGGGAGTTATTCTGCAGGTGCTGGTAGGGGACCCCGAGTGCTCTGTCAGGAGCACAGGGACAGGCACAGGAGGCCTCCCCACGTCCTTTCTCTGACACTAATTCTGCTCTGCCTTGTCTCACCCAAGCCACTGGCAGTGGACAGACTCCAAAGTGTCCACAGCACGCTTTGGTGGGAGTTTGTGTGTGTGTGAGCCAACATCAGCCACCCTTTGCTTCCCAACCACCCCCATGGGCCAGGAAAGGCAGGTGGGGTGGGCTCAGGACCCCCCCATGGCTCTGAGACAGCCCCAGGCACCTCTGAACACCCAGGCCAAGCTCCTGAGCAGATCCACCACCTGGGGGATCCCAGCCCCAAAGCAGATGAGCTCACCCAGAACCAAGCACAGCCCTCAGTGCCACACACACACACACAGAGATGCCGGTGGGACAGGCAGGACCCCTTTGGAATTGCCCTTTGGAATTCCTCCTGCTGGCTCGTGTCCGTACCAGGAACTCCTTGCAGGGCCATCCATCTGCCAGGGGCTGGAGGAGACAAGGCAGAGCTGGGATGTGATGTCAGCAGGAGGCAGCTCCCACGGGGCTCCAGGGCCTGGGACTCGGGGGTGAGGGATCAGATTCTTGCGTCTTCTTAAAATAAAATTGTGCGTTTCCTCGAGCTGAATGTCTCTGCCTTTCCTGCCTAGGATTCCTGTGGAACCACTTCCATCAGCTTCTGGCACAGGACCGTCGCAGAGACTGGGGAGGAGAGCAAAGCAAAGGTCAGCATCACACAGGGGCCCAACAAAAACCTTGGTCTGGGGTTAGGAGAGAAGGGCTGACCTATTTGCCTCCCAATTTAAGGCTTGAAATAACCCTACTCCTTCCCAGAGCTCCAAGACGTGACTCTGGCAGCTCTGCTCCTGCAGCAAGGATGCTCCAGGAGGGGCCCCAGGACTCTGCACCCCAATTTCTACCTGCATAGTGATATGGTAACCAATTTTGGGTGCCAGAAGTGTGAGCAGCCAAAACTGAGGTAGAAATGGGCATGGAAAAATCCAAGGTGAAGCTTCTGAAACTTCCAGTTTTGAAACCCATGTGAGCCCAAGCCTCTTGGCAGGACAGACCCACCTAAACCCACCTGTCCTGCCCACAGGGCCGAGGGCACAGCCTGGCCCAGGGCAGCTGGGAGCAAAGGGGCCATTTCAGGAGCAGGTTTGCCCAGCCAAAGGTGCTCAGCTGAAGGGACTTTATTTTCCCCCTATTTTAGTTGGAGGCCGATATCCAAACACTGCTCTGCTCCCCCCTGTGCTGGGAGATCACAGCACTCTTCCTGCTTGTAGAACTAACTCTAAATCCACCCAGGTCAGGCTCAGAGCAGCTGCAGGTGCTCAAATTGTCTGCACCCCATCACTGACATGGTGCAAAGTCCTGTGTTTGTAACTGAACATTTGCAGGATTACTATTCCCCACTCCCAGAGGAGTTTCAGGATTAGCATTCTCTGTTCCCAGAATATTTTCTATATTCTCCTTTTTCTTTTGGTGGAGAAAAACAATGAATATGGTAATTTGCCACCCAGGCACTGCAAAAATGGCTTTTCCAGGAACTGAGCCTAACACTCAGGATAAAAAAGCGAGAGTGGGACAGGGAAACAGAGACAGGGGAAAAAGGGAGTAAGGAGTGCTGATCACTGCTCTGAAAGCCTTTTCCTTCCCCATAAAACACCCAGCTAAGGCTGGGCACTTCTCCTGGCCCGCTTTTCTAGGAGAGCTGGGAGGCAGCTGGTGGAGTTCAGTCACTTGGACAATGTGGATTGACTTTCTGCATTCACTTGTTCAGGCAGAGGTTCCATGTGCCAAGCTCAGCCTCTCCATCCCTAAACACACCATGGGGCAGCAGCAGCTGTTGGAAAACCTGAGAGCAGATGCCTTAAAAATAAACCTCCCAAGAGGACACATCCAGGGCACCTTCCCCTCCCTCTGCTCCACTGCCACTGGGTGATGCCAAGCAAAGCTGGGCCTGGATCTGAAGTGCTAGCACTGGCTAAGCCATGGGTTGGGATTAACTGTGAATTTTCAGCAGTCAGATTGAGGCCAGCTGTGCTCAATTCCTCCTTTTTCCTTCCTACACCACTGGAAAGGGATTCTCTGCTGAGCAAAGGCTTTTCCAGGAGGAGGAGCAATGTGCTCAGGGAATTTCACTTTGCTGTGTAACAACCATCTGTTTCCCAAAATAGAAAACACCCACAAAATAAAACATGGTATTTGTCCCAAACTTTGGAATTATTGCAAGTCAGGGTGCATTTTGGGTGCTGGACAGACACAGCAATCATCAGGTTAACTTGTGATCATTAAAGAACAGATCAGAGCCAGGGCTTTGGAACCACAGGAGGCAGAGCCAGCGCTGCCAGCTGTAGGATGGGAAACTGCTCCTTTAGGAGCAAAAGCTGCACCCCTGCCCCTCCCTGGAGATACTCACAGATGCCTTGGAGAACCCACTTGGGCTTGTTTTGCCACCAGACCCCGAAGAAGTAAACAGGGATCCCACTGAAGATGATGGCAAAGCCGATGGCACATTCCTTGGGCGTCATCCAGAAGGAAACAGCGATGAGGAACAGGCAGGCCAGGATGAAGAAGATGGGCAGGATGATGTTCACCTGAGCAGGGACCAAGGGACAGGTCAGGAGATGTGTCAGGGGAATAGGGCACACTTTGCAGGGAAGTTTATGCAGGGAGAGATAAAATGTGCAGCCCAGGGAGGGATGGAGTTCATGTTCTCCCATGGCCAAGAGCCACGAGCCTTTCTCAGCTCCTCTCTGGACCCCAATTCCACACATCCATGATTCCTTATACAAAGGAACTGCATCAACAGCACCAAACTCAGCAGCAGCCACAGCACAAGCCATGGCATTCCTCAGGGGACTCTGGGCAAGGCACCCACTGAGAAACCCCAAAAAACTAAAGGAACACCCTGCAAAGAGGCCCTTTGGGAAGGTGCCAGCACAGGCCTGGGAGTTTGTCCCTCTGTGGGTGTTGTTGCCTGGCAGAGAGCTGCCTGTGCTGGGGGAAGAGTGGGAACCATGCCCTGAAGGCCACCAGACACGCCGGGGTGACACGATCCTGGCCTGCTCCCAGCTGGGCCACGGGGCTGCCAGGCTGGCCAAGGACACAGGGAACAAAGCCTTGGGTGCAGGGGCTGCCTCCACAGGCAGCTATTTTAGGTGAATTCCCTGCTGGAACAGAGTGTTTCACTGAGAGCCACGGGCTGGGACTTGTCCTGGGGAGGGTGTTAAGTCACGAAGAGCTTCCCCTGCATTGTCCCACCACATCACCCCCTGTCCCTGACACTCAGAGCCCCTCCTTGTTGTCCCCACAGCTGTGGCAGCTCTTCATCCTCCCACACCAGCTCCCATTTGGCAGCAGGGACACCTCCCTGACCTACAACCCCACCCTTCCCTGCAATCCCAGTCCCTCTTCCACACAGGACCAGCACCTGAGCCTTCCCTGGAGCTGAGAAGGGACTCGGGGAGGACCCACCTCCCATTTCCCACCGGTCTCACCTTGATGGGCCTCTCCAGCTCTGGCTTCTTGTAACGCAGCCACATCATGCCGATGATGGCCAGGGCCACACACAGCCAGTTGAAGAAGCTGAAGAAGTTGATGACTGAGAAGATGTTGTTGGAGAAGGCGTAGAGCAGGGTCATGACACACTGAATGCAGGGAAAAAGCCATTAGCAAAGGGAGCAGGCAAAACCACATGTGGTACAACACTAAACACAGGTATTTCAGAACTGCCTCCAGGAAGAGAATCGTGTTGATTCATTTTTACTTATTTAAGGTATTTTCAATTGGTGCCTGGAATGATTTCATAGACTATGAGGGTATGATAAGCAGGGTCCACCTCCTGAAGTGAATGCAGGAATGGCTGTGACTGGAGGTGGGACCCCCCTCCAACCACCCTGATGGGATCCCAGCCCAAGCCCGGGAGCTCACCGTGAACACGAGGGATGGCACAGGGGTGAGGAGCCTGGGGTGGATCATGGACAGGATTGAAGGCAAGTGTCCCTCTCGGGATCCCACGAAGAACAGCCTGGGGGACACACACACAGCAGTTACAGCCCTGCAGCCCCAGCTAGGCTTTGTCTCCAGCACAGAACAGGGACAGCCCAAGCCCAGCCCGAGGCAGCAGGGCTGAAATGCCAATCCCTGACTTAGACAGGAGGCCGGGGATGGACAGAGAATTCAGGAAAGGTGTATTTACATCCTTCATTCCACAAACAGCCATTAAGTGACTTCCCTAAGATGACCCAGGAGATGTGTCAGAGCTGGAACCACCTCAGTCCCTGTCCTGCCCTGTCCTTTCTCCCCTTCCAGGGGGGATTCTCAGCCCTGAAGTTTCACAACTTTCTGCTTCTCATTAAAGCCACTTTCTCATCATCACCAGGCCTGGGTCTGTTTCTGTTTTACTGACTTTGCCTGAGGAGCAGAGGATTAAGACCACTGGAAGGCTTCCTTTAATCTGGATATAGTTTTAAAGCCTGACTTCTTTTCCCCTGCATTCTCCACATGGCCTCCAGACCCTTCAGCCTCTGTGTCTGCCCACAGCCACTCTCTGGGGGACAACTCCAGAAGAAGAGGAACCAAGCCCAGCTTGTAAACAGAACCCACAGGATTGAGCAAGAAACCTACCGGGAAGAAGTGAAGAGAGATCCATTGACGGACCCAAAGCACGACAGGCCCACAAAGACGGGGATGATCCAGGACATGACACCAAGGTGGTAGTTCCCAAAATCCTAAATGAGGGACAGCAAGAGACATTTCACACTCAGAAAGTCCAAAAGGACTCAGAGCTGCCTACAAAGCCGAGGTGTTTGCAGAAATCGGAGCGAAGGACGCGGCGTGGTGAGGAAGGTGTTAGAGAGTTTTTCACACTGCCATTTGCTGCTCCTCCTTCCTGAAAAACATATTGTGGGACTGCTAAACCAAAGCAGCAGCCAGCCCTTCCCTCGGGGCCAGGACACAGCATTTATCAGAGCAGCCATCGGGAAGCTCAAGATCCAACGGAAACTGAGGAGACTCAGGCACGGAGCTGCTGCCAAGTGCTGAGTCAGGGCCTGGGACACAGCCCTGGGACACAGCCCGAGCTGCAGTCCTGTCACACACTGTCCCTGTGCTGCTCCACTGGGGTTTGACACCAGCAATTTGGATTGATTTGCAGCCTTTGCTGCGATATCGATTCCCAGCCTTGCCAAGGCTGCAGCAAGGGACACAACCACGGCTATATCCCATCCCTGGAAGTGTCCAAGGCCAGCTTGGACAGGGCTTGGAGCAACCTGGGCTAGTGGAA
>VZUH01001024.1:122961-144038 GCA_013401175.1 Xiphorhynchus elegans | reverse complement strand
TCCTGGTGCTTGCAGGTGCTCAAAGGACTGACAAAGGAGCCCTCCAGGTGCTTCAGTTTGGTACTGAAATTGGTGTTGGGATTCAGTTCAGTGTGGAAAAGAGGGGGAGCATCTTACCATCCTCCATAGGCAAAGAGGCCACTGTACAGAGCCAACACGATGTTCCCCACACCGACCTTCGTGCCCTCGAAGGAGCGCTCGGGAGCCAGGTTTGTCACATCACCTGCAGGACACAGGAGAGGATCAGTGATGGGCTCTCAACACCAAGAGCCTCTTGGGAGCCTTCAGAGAACCCTGGAGGGAAAAGCTGCTCTCAGGATTAATTAGCTTAATTATCATCCTGATGCATTTCAGGCTGGGCTGATTCCTCCAGTCTTCCCATGCTTAATTCATCTGCATTGACAATGAGCCCCAAAAATATGGGGCAGGAGCAACTGGCCATGAGTGGCTCCTTCAAACTTTCCCACAGGGCAACGTGCCATGGCTGAGGTGATCTCCCAGACACCTTCTCCCTGTGAAGAAAACATTCTGGGGACCTTCCTGCTGGAAGATGCTTTGCAAACACAGACATTGTCACGTTGTCCTCTCAACTGAAGGCTGCTGTGATTCGATAAAACCCCAGGATTTCCTCCACTTCCACCAGCCACCCAGTGAAGCAGAAACCCAGGATTTCCTCCAGTCCCACCAGCCACCTGATAAAGCAGAGAGCTGTGGCAATCCCTTTGATTGAGGGAAGTCAGGTTCTTTGGGGCTTGGATATCAGAAGTCACCTTCTTCAGGGCCCCACCATCAAAAGTTCCTGTTATGGATCTGCCTTTGAAAGGAACAGCCATAAATAGACACCTCGATTGTCCCTCTGGTCCCAACTGCCCCTGAGCAGCTCAGGGTTTATTTATTTGCCTTTCAAATGCTCTGCAGTTGTTTTGTTCCCTGCCTTTTGATGTGGGGCCTGCGTGTAGGGCTGGGATGGTAAAGCCATGTTCCCATTCCCGGAGCCGGCGCTCCCCTTGGTGCGGGGGGAAGGGGAGTGTGGGGGGATCCAGGGGCACCTTTGCCTCCAGGGAGCCCTGGGGAAGCCCACGTGACTCCTCTTAGGGTACAGATCTTTCTAATCACCCCAGCAACTGCATCACACGGTCAGCAGGGCCTGGAGCTTAACCCTTCATCCCTCAGAACAAGGAAACCCTGGATGTGCTGCTGGAAAAAGCAGAGGGATGCATTTTCCCTCTGGATGGACTCTCTTTGGATCCTTCCCTCCCCTGCGCCACCAAAAGCCACAGCTGAGGGACACACATGGATGCAGAGACCTGTAACACCTCCCACTCATCTTCCCAGTGCTGGGAAAGAGGGATCTGTCATCCATGGGACTGCTCCAAACCTGTGCCAGGGACATGGAGCTGCCCTGTGTGTGGGACAGAGCTCCCTCCTCTCTTTCCCCCTCTCTCCCTGAACCCTCCAGCTCCATCCCCATGCTTTCCACCCCAGGAATTGCTGCCTTCACCTCCTTTCTCCCTCCTGCTGAATCCTAACCAGGCAAAAAGACATTCCCTACCAGGGTGTGCTGCTGAGCCAGCTGCCCAGGAATCCAGCTTCCCTCTGCCTTTTCCCTGGCACCCATTTGCAGAGGGATGGTGTGGGTATGAGCTGCAGGAGAGCCAGGACCACAGGAGCAGCTCATCCACCACCTTGGGATGTGCTGGATGCATTTAATGCCCCTTGAGCCAGTGAACCTGCTTAGCAAAAGGCACCAATCCTTTTTAAAAACGCATCCAAGTGCAACAGGAGAGCCAGGATGTGCAGAGACTGATCTAATGCTGAGTTTAACCTTAATTCCTGCCTTACAGGTTCAGCCAGAGAATCCTAATTTAGCACAAGTGGATAAAGGGCTGAGCAGGAGGGGGTGCAGGGTATCATTGGATCCCTCGGGCTCAGCTTTCCTGAGTTCATTTGCTGCCCTTCCTGAATAATTACCACTCCAGTTCTTTCCAGGTCTTTTGTTAAGGGAATAAGATACACTTTTTGTTAACAGTGCCTGCAATTAGCTGCTGGAACAGCACATGGATGGACCAGGAGAGCAGGAGGCTCTCCAGGCAGCTCACATCCCTTGGGATGTCTCTTTTCAGAGGGTCTCAGGCTCTGCATGTTCCCACCTGGATCAGTGGCTCACCACGTCAGGAGGATGCCCCAACCCAGGAGCAGCACAGCACAAGAAGCATCACAAGTATTTCTTGTCCACAGCTGGCCACCAGCTCCTCCCCACATCCTCTTTCTGTTTGTCACAGGCAGAACCCTCTGAGCACAAATGTTCCTTTGGCTGAGGCAGCTGCAGGTTTCACTCAGTGCCTCTCCAAACCACAGGAAAGGCTGAGCTGCTGCCCTGGCCCAGCTGGAGGGGAGGGGAGCACTGGTGGTCCCTGCCCAAAAACACATTCCTGGATTGAGGATGTGCCACCCACTTGGGAACCACAGGCATCCCCAGCCTCTGGGCAAGGGAGGGTCCAAGCCCCATCCAACCTGGCCTTGGAGCAATCTGGGCTGGTGGAAGGTGTCCCTGCCCATGGCAGGGGGTGGGAATGGATGATCTTTCAGGTCCCTTCCCACCCAAACCAATCTGGGATTCCAAGAGTGGAGGACTCCAGGAAAGGGAGCAGCACAGAAGCACAGGAATAAAATCAAAGCCGGTAATTTCATTACCCTGAGGGTGGGTGAGGGAGATGGAGGGAGGGAACTAATTATTCTAATTGCTCCCACACCTCTCCTTGCACCCAACCCACCCCTTTGAGGCACAGGAATGGCACTGTTGGCAAAGGAGAGGCAAGTCAGTGCAGGGGCAGCCACGAGAGGGGACAAGGAAGGAAGGAAGGGGCTTTTTGCTCCTCCTCAGCACCTGAGGGGCTGACACTCCCCTGCCCTCTGCCCCCCTCACCTGTGGAGAGTTGTAGCTCCCCAAAAACTCACAGCAAGGGGCTGAATTTCACATTTCTGTGAAAGGGACTCAACAACACCTAGAGCCCCCACCCCTGCAGGGATTTAAAAGCCATGTGGTTGTGGCACTTGGGGACATGGCCAGTGGTGGCCTTGGCAGTGCTGGGGATGGTTGGACTTGATGGCCTTGGAGGTCTTTTCCAATTGGAATGATTCTGTGATTCTTCCCACTCCATAGGAACAAGTTGTTATTCTCCAGGGTTCACACAATGCTCTTTTCCTCCTTCATGCTTTATCACCTCCTGGTTGCACGAGAGAGCCTGGGCTGCTGAACAAACACCAAGTCCAGCCCCCAGGAATGAGCAGGGGACACCTTCAACCAAATCAGGTGCGGGGTGTTTCTCAGGGATGGGGCAGCCACCACCTCTCTGGGCAAGCTGGGCCAGTGGTTCACCTCCCTCACCATCAGAACATTCTTCCTTTTGCACAATCTAAGCCTGTCCTCTTGCAGTTCAAAGCCACTGCCCCTCGTCCCACCAGGACAGGCCCTGCTAAAACAATCATGCAGCCTTTAGGCCACATCCAGGGTTACAAATCCACAGGTGAGGCTGCCAAGCACAGCTTCAAGTCCCTGGGGGAGTCCGAGGTGTGCAGGGGGCACATCCCTGGCACCCCCAGCTCCCCATCCCGTGCTGCCACCGCTCCCCAGGCCATTCCCTGCCCATGCCCAAAACCCTGGAGAGCTGGAACCCGGTTTGAACTGGCTGTTCATCTGCACTCTGCTCTACAATTAAGCAAATTAAGGTAACGAGCTCTGACATAAACCCCATTTGCTGGTGCTGCAGCTGCCAAGGCTGTGTTAATTGTGCCAGGTCGGCCTTGCTGTGGGAGGGGCTGCTTTGGGTCTGCATGTTCAGGCCCTTCCTTTAAAAGTGTGCATTTGCTCCCCAGTCATGCCCACTCTGGCTCGGGGGGCACAGCAATCTGCTCTGGCACAGAGCACTTCGTGATAATTAAGGAGTTTTGATAATTAAGGGGTTTTAACTTGCCTGAACAGCGAGGAGAGGGAACACGGGCACGGAGAGAGCTCAGAGGGGGAACAAACCTGGGCAGGGAGAAACGTGGTGTCTGTACCAAAAACCCCAGAGGAGGTGACCCACTCAGCTGCTGAGCCATTCCCTGAGGGAAGCAGTGAGAATTCCATGGACTGAGTCAGAAAAGCAGGGGAGAGGCAGGGCTGGGGTTGGGAGCATCCCTGGGGCAGACTGGTGCCCACAGGGGCTGTTTGCCCCCTCTGCAGCCAGCTCAGTTCTGAAGAGCAGCTTTCAACCTGGATCCAGGAGCCAGCAAGTCCAAAGGCACTGCAGAGACCCTGATGGGCAAACAGGGCCCCTCTGATCCTTGGCACAGCATGGAAAGGCTTTCCCCCTCGTCTCTCCCCCCTCCAGGCAGAGGAACAGCAAGGTGCAAAGCCTGACCAAACCACCCAGGGAGTTTCCAGCCTCTTCCAAGAGCTTGTTTTTCCCTTCCATATCTGCACAACAGGTTCAATCCAGAGCCATAAAAACCCGTGACTGAGACTGACAGACAGGAATGAGCCACTGGAGGGGCTAAAGGAGCCAACCAGCTCAACGTGCAGAGAGCCAAGGACATTTGGGGAGGGCAAACCCCCCCAGCACCGCAGGCACCACTAATTTCAACCCCACAGCCAAAGGCTGTGGGAAAGGATGGATTTAAAGAGCAGGGAAAAGGCCACATGGACACACAGACACAGAGACAACAACTGCACTGATACACCTTTGTGTATCCCAGAGACTCCAGGGAGACAGAGAGAGGAGAGGAGACAGAGCTGCAAAGCAAATCCCCAAGTATTAACTGCTCTCCATTAATCACAGCTGCATTGCTGGGATAGCTGCACTGGGAAAAACGAGAAGCCAACAGAGCCTCCTGTGGCAGCTGCCCCAAAACCCACCCAGGGCTGAGCCTGTCACACACCCCAGGTGTCCCCTGAGCCTCCACCCTGATCCAGCTTTTCACCTGGCATTTCCCCTGGGATACCCAAAAGGAACATGCAACAATCCACACCCCCTTGGCTTTTGGGATGCCAAAGGTACATTCCCAGCCTGAGGACTCAAGGCAGTGCTGAGCCTCCCTCCACCTGCAAAGTCACACAAACAGCAGCTCACAGGGGCCTTAATGCTTGATATTAAACAAACAAAGCTCACAACAGCTCACAGCGTCCCAAAAGCTCCATATTAAACAAACAGCAGCTCGCAGGGTTGTAAAAGCTCGATATTAAACAAACAACAGCTCACAGAGTCCTTAAAGCCTGATATTAAACAAACAACAGCTCACATCACCCTCAAAGGCCAAACTTCCAGCCCAGAGTGACCAAAACAAGCAGCACAGGTCACTGACCCACTGCTTCTGTATTTTGGGCTCTTGTTTTCTTAGTTTGGTTGTTTGTTTGGTTTGGGGGTGTTGTTGTTATTAAATGCATTGTATTTATTTCTGGCCAGGCCACTTCACACTCACCCAATGCAAGAGCCCAAACAGGCTGAACTCTGCCCTTGAACCTGCAATTGCCAGAACATCTCTGGGCAGAGAAGGCAAGAAAAGGATTGCCTGAGCAGAGCCAAAGTGCTGCTGCCCCCAAGGAGCACCTGGGCTGGGCACTGCCAAGCACCTCTGGCTGGAGGAGACGTGCAGGATTAGAGGGTGAGGCCATAAAGCACAATTGCTGCTCAGCCCTCCAGCGTTTGACGCCTGACTCATCCCCAGCATGTGCTCGATGTGATTTAGCAGGGCAGGATCCTGGCAGCTTTCCCAGCTTCCCTGTCTGTGGCACAGTCTGGCACTCTCCCTGTGCCCTGGGAACCAGAGGGTGAGTCAGGACAGTGCAGGAGCTTCCCTTCAAAGCTCCTCGCTGGAAAATCCTGCCCTGAGGGCTTTGGAATGGCCATGGGACAAGGAACAAGCAGCAGCAGAGGCAGCTGCAGGGCTGGTGTTCCTACCTGCAGGGACACACTCAGAGGCTGCAGGGATGTTCTGTATCCATCAGATTTGGCTCCTGATCCCAGAGAGGATCCACAGTGGGAGTTAGTCCTGCGCTGGCTGGGTGAACACCCACCTGCTCTGCCTTTGGGCTCCAAGCTCCTCATATCCCAGGCAGGGTCCTGGAGCCAGTCCCTTGGGAGAGCTGGTTCCTCCAGGCACAGACAGAGGCACTGCTGCCCCTGCCCTCAGCCAGCAGGGCACGACTGATCATGGAATCACAGAATGGGGGGGTTGGAAGGGACCTGGAGAGGCTTGTCCAGAGAAACTGTGGCTGCCCCATCCCTGGAAGTGTCCCAGGTTGGATGGGGCTTGGAGCAAGCTGGGCTGGTGCAAGGTGTCCCTGCCCATGGCAGGGGGTGGAATGAGTTCCCTCCCACCCCAAACCAGTCTGGGATTCTATGAAAAGAAAGGCCCAAATTAAGCCCAAACCTCCCTGCCCAGTCTAAGCTCTCCATGGCAACTGTCTGAGTTAAACCTGCCTGCTTTGTCCTTGATTTACCCCATCTCTGCTGGTCTCTGATCAGCCAAGGAAGGAAAGGGGCATGAAGGAAAAGGAACAATAAATAAAGGGACAATAACAGGACAATAAATCCAATAGAAATAATTCAATAAAGTCAGTGTTAAATTCTATTCCCCTCAGTCCCAAGGGGCCAATCCTGGGTTTCCAAGCAGCAGCCAGGAGCTGCCCCTCTCTGCTCCAGAGCCCCTGAGACATGTCTGTGAGAGGGGCTTTTAGAAGGTTTTACAGGAAAACCTCTCCTAATCTCCCCCACATGTAAAAACCATGAGTGAGTCCTTAAAGATTAAGCAGATTTTTTCACCAGTTCACACCCAGGTCAGTTTTTAGGGGAAGTGTTTAAGCTGCAGGGTGACCAGGTATGAAGGGGACATAACCACAGCCTTCTTGTGTCACATCCAGGGCAGAAAACATACCCCAAACCTGCTGTCAAACCATCTTCAGGGCAGGAATATGGCCAAAAAATACCCAGGGGGGCTGGACAGAAGAAAAATTGAGAGCTAATAAAATAATAGCAGCATAAAAAACTCCTTTTTATAACATTGGAATGACAAAATCCTGATCCTGTCTATCCATAAATTATTTCTATTATTGACTGCTGCAGACCAGTGGTTTAACACACTAAGATGGGGATTTTCATGCTTTGCTTGAAGAAATAGAGAAGAAAAAAAGCCAACCTCTTGGTGTATTGCTGCTAAAAAACCTTACAGGCTACAGGTACAATTCCATGGCAATAGCATGGATTTACACCCGAGGAACCAGAGCAGAAAGTGGCTCCACCTCAACTCGGGGCCCAAAGAACAGCCCCGGGGGAGGAAGGTGATTCTGAAGAGGCAAATTAAGAGTTGATCTGCAAACAAAGCACGGTTGTAAAGATCTTTATGGCAAAATGTGAACGAACTAACAGAGATTTACGGTGACTTATCCTCCTAAGAGAGAAAAAACAGCCCAGCAAAGCGGGCTGGGCACTTGTGGAGGGAGGTGTATTTTGTGATAAGCCCCAAACAATGTCCCTGTTGAGTGTCAGCAACGAGCTGGAAGAAAATAAAACCTCTGACAAAGCAGGAAATTCTGCAAAGACAGCAGTGGCTCCCAGGGCTGAGACAGGAATTAGAGACCCACAGGCACACACACTGTACAGGATGGGGCTCCCTGTCACCCCCATTTAATAAAGAAGGGCCGTGCTGTGCCCAGAGAAACATTTATTTCCACAAAAATAGCATAAAAAAAAGCTTATCTATGAAGATTAGTTAATCAGATGGGTTTGGAACAAACCAGCTCCCTGGGTTTGAGAGGATTTCATGTATGCAAGAAACAAACAAGCAAAACCAGCAGAAAATTTGCTTTATCTTCCCATTTTTATCTTCTTTTCCAGGTGCTGGGTGACAGACATGTGACAGTGTCAGCTGAGAGCTCCAGTATCTCTGCCCCTCACATGGCCCCTCCAGCCCTGCCTGACCCAGGTGGCCCTGGGTGACCCCCTGGCTCCACCAAGTTATTCCATACCCAGAGCAGGACGAAGGGAAATGTGCAGGGATAGTCTGGGGGAGGATTAAACCCACTGGGAGTGTTTATACCCATTGCCCACACACAGATAATTCCCTACCAACAAATGGCCATGACCTGCCCCTCGCTGCAGATAGCCCAGTGCAGCAGCACCAACATTGTCATTCCCTGGGGACTTCCCAATCCCAAAAGGAGAAGCCCACAGTGACTGCAGATGTGGGAAGGACCTCCAATCCTGCTGGGTTTCACAGCATGAGAAAAGCCTCAGAAACACAGAATCCCCCAAATTAAACACAAAACCTTTGCACAGCACGGGCTGGACCCCCCCAAGGATGAGAGGGTTGTAACGCCCCTCTGCCAGGTCTGCAGGGTGGGACCCCTGGGCTCTGCCCTCAGTGCCTGGCACCTGCCAAGGGAAAGGAGCAGCACTCACCCTTTGCCAGCTGCACGAAGCCGAGGATGATGATGAGGGCCAGCGCCAGCAGCTTGGCCGCAGCAAAGGCGTCCTGGACACGCGTGGCAGCCTTGACACTGTAGCAGTTCACAGCTGTGAGCAGCACTGGGGACACACAGGGACACACAGGGACAGCGTCAGCACGGGGCAACACACAGCCTGACAGACTCACAGGTTGGTGTATGGAAGGGATTCTCCCCTGGGAGGGTGGTGTGGCTGCCCCTGGATCCCTGGGTGTGTCCAAGGCCAGGCTGGAGCAACCTGGGCTAGTGGGAGATGTCCCTGCCCATGGCAGGGGATGGGGCTGGACCAGCCTTAAAGTCCCTTCCAACCCAAACCATTCCATGATCAGTCATGCAACAAGATGACCTGTAGGGTCCCCTCCAAGCCAAACCACCCTGTGATTCTGATTTGCTTTCTGCTAAAACACAACCAAAGTCTCCTTCTAAACAAGAGCAAGGCTCTGGAGCCTCACACTGCTCAGTTCCATCCTTCATTTTGGCAGCAGGTGGTTTGAATGATGCACACAGTCCTTGGGACATGGAATGGTCCTGCTGCATTGGAAAATACACTTCTGGAGGCATGTAAATAAAAGGACCCATCAGCACCAAAGTGCTCAGCCCCAGTCCCTGCTCAGCCAATCCAATTTAGTGCTGCTGCTGTGTGGAAACACCATGGAAATGTCAGGACAAGCTTCCAGGGCTGATTTACTGTTATTTTACACCAACAGCACCCAAAATCTACAGGAGCCACCCCATGCTGCCCCTGCCTGAGCAAACAGCACCTGCAGGTTGGTGGGGAAGGGAAGCTGGAGCTGTGGAAACCCTCCCCCTGTGCCTGAGCCCTGGAGCAGCAGGGCCAGGATGGCTGGGCAGGGTTTGGAGATGCCCCCCAGAGCCACACACTGAGAGGGTGCAGGAGAGGATGGCCCAGGACCCCATTGCTCCCCACCAGCACTTTGATGGCCAAGAAGCTCCCACCTCCTACCAGCTGCCCTGTGGTTAATGGAACTAATCAAGACTAATTTCTGGCCCTTTTATGCCTTATTCCCCTCCAACTCCTGTGTCCTGCCCCTGGCACTGCCACCCTCCTGCCAGGCAAGGCACAGCCCGAACCAGGGCTTGTCCCAGGCCAGGAAGCTGCTCCTGGCTGAGCTTCACCTGCCCAGAGAAAACAATGGCTCAAACCTCTGCTGCTCTTCCAGCTCACTATTTTGGTGCCCTGCTCCCTCCCCAGAGCCTGTTGCTTGTTATAGAGACAGGCAAATGTCACCCTGAGGGTGCCAGTGCCCGATGGGATGGATGCCCTCCCCTCCTGCTGCCTCCCCATGCAGTGTCACCCCTCACTGTCCCCCTGCCAGCTTGGCAGCAGCCCCTGGCCCTGCTCTCCTGGAGTTATGGGGTGGATCTGCACTCGCAGTTCAGAGCCCAGAGCATCTGAACACAGAATCACAGGGGGTGGGGCTGGAAGGGACCTCTGGACATCCTTTAGGCCTTAACCCAACGCCCAGAAACAGGCAGGGGCTCAGCAGAACCTTTTCCAGGTCACCAGTCTCTCCAGGAGGCTGTTGGACTCTGGTCACACATCTGTTCCCGTGGGGATGAACCCATGAGGTGCTCCACGACAGAGAGGGAAGGTGGGAGATAAAGTGTGCTCCCAGCAAGGGCACAAGGAACTGCCCTGGGACATAAAAACAGGGGAGGAAGGAGTATTTGGGCATTTGAAAGGGTCTTAATGTCCCAGGGCCACCCTGCCCTTGAGCATTTAAAGTCTGGAGAAGTGATGGAGCTGGATGTCTTCACAAAGCAAAGCACGTGGTTCCCTGTATCCTACCAGAATGAGAGCCAGAAGTGCACAAGGAATCTGAGATTGCCTCTGCCTTGTATCCTGCCCTCCAAGCCCCTTTGGGAGGGTGGGTGAGACCAAAAGGACCCAGAGCTGGTTCTGGGGAGGGCTCTGGCTGAGCTGCTCGGGCTCAGGGCCAAGGGCAGGAGGGAGGAACTGTGCCCAGATCTGCCACACCACTGTCCCCACCCCTGTCCCAGGGTCCCTCCACCCCACACTGCTCTGGGGAGATACAGAGCAGCTGAAGAGTCCCCCACACCCAGGCCTGGAGGGTTTTCAGCACCCAGAGCACCCAGCCCCATCCCTGGGCTGCAGGGCCACAGCTCTGCCACCACCCAGGGACAGGGACAGGCACAGTGAGGGGTGCTGGCAGCTCACAGGGAAGGAGAAAAGCCACTCTCACCACCTCAACCTGTGCAAGTGCTCCAGGGGAGAGGAGAAAACACAGCCCAGCTCCCAAGTGCCCTGCACAGAGCACCTCCAGTGGATCCTGACGGGGAGGGAGCCGAGGATCCAGGATTCCCTTCGAGCAGCGATTATGCTAAAAATAAATCTCCCCTTGTTTACAGAGGGATATTTAAAGGATGAGCTCAGGCAGCTAAAAGCCTCCCCGGTGGGTGAGGACAGCCCTGAGAGGTGTGACAGTGACATTCCCTTCCCATTTAGGCATTCTGTGTCCAGGACAATGGATGCTTCAGCCTCCCCTTAAATACTGATTTTTTGGGGCTGTTTTTCATGTCCTGGTTCTGTGCAGGGTCCCCTGGACAGAGGGGAGGGAAGTGGTAAAAATAAGAGGCAAAATTTTCCCACACTGTCCAAGTGCCCATATCCAGCCCTAAATCCCCAGATAAACAGTGCCAGATAAACAGACTCCCTAAAAACAAGAAAACACTTTGGGTCAGAGCCTGAACAGGGCTGAGAATTTCTGCCACTGCTCTGATTCAGAGCCCTCTCAGTCACAGCCCCTCTGCCCTGCCCTGCCCACTCTGCAATAATCATAATATTTGTCTTTCCTAAAGGAGTGTGGGGGAGTTACTCCACTCAAACGCTTTCAACACAGGAAAGGCTGAAATAAAAAACCCCAGTCTCACCCACCAGGAACAATCCTACAGGGGGGAAAAAAGCCAGGATGAGAACTTTCCCAGTAAAAACTGCAGGATGAATTCCAGTGGCTGCTCAGCTTGTCAGGAGAGCTTTGGGCTGGGATTTCTGAGAGCAGAAGGCTGGTGCCTTTGATGTGAGATGCTGCCCTGCCACGCAGGGGCTCCTGCTGGCACCGCTCCCTCACCTCGCATGAACCATCCTGGGAGGAACAGGGCCAAGCTGCACAGCCACAGCCTCACCCTGCACAGGGCAGGGACACAGAGAGGAGCAGCCTGCCCTGCCCTCAGGCCTGCAGCACCTTCCCCAAGGCTCCAGCCACCAGCCCCTGGCACACCTTCACACTGACCCATCGTTCTAGGAATGAGGATTTCAGCATGACCTGACGTGACACCGCTCGGCTGATCCAGCAGCCCCTCTCCAAAGGGTTTACATAATTGGGATAATAAGAGCTAGAAAGCTGCAAGGATGGCAGGGGCAGCAGGGGGGATGAATCCCAGGAAGGTTTGGGTTGGGAGGGACCTTAAAGATCCAGTCCCACCCCCTGCCATGGGCAGGGACACCTCCCACCAGCCCAGGGTGCTCCAAGCCCTGTCCAGCCTGGCCTTGGGCACTTCCAGGAATGGGGCAGCCACAGCTTCTCTGGGCACCCTGTGCCAGGGCCTGCCCACCCTCCCTGTAACAGATTTGTTCCTCACACCTCATCTAAGTCTCATTCCTTCTTTACAGCTCACTCTGGCAGGAGCAGGAGACATCCTGGTGTTCCACTGCAGCAGAACGTGCTCAGCAGGTGCTGCTCACCCCTCACCTCCCTCTGGGGACTGCTCCAGCCTTCCTTAGCTTCACTCCAAGGTAACTCCAGCCACAGGGGAAGCCAGAGGCTTTCAAAGAGAAATTGGGCTTTTTAAAAACAACAGCAGGTCTGGCTTTGATATTTAGTCTGTCCCAGCAGCCCCCACTGGCTCTCCAGGCACATCTCTGAGCCTGCTCCCCTGGCACTCACCTGCACAGCCAGGGAATTCCCAGCACTGAGAGCAACAAGGACAGACTAATCCAACACTGGCCCCAGGACTTTACCCTACAATCCACATTTTATGGCCATATTCCTTTGAACTCACTTTCCAAGCCCCTTCCCAAACAATTCCTAGATGACAACAGGAATAACTGCCTGCAAAGCTGGAAGAGAAATCGTGGCAATCCCACCCAGAACAGGTCCATGGCAAACACCCTGCATGGAACAAGAGCTCCTGTGTGGATGTGCCCAAAGCACACAGGGGGAATGCACCCCTGACACAGGAAAACCCAGGCCTGGCACTTGCAATCTTAGCAATATTCCTACAGGAACAGGCAGGGCTGCAGCTTTCCCTGGATAATGGAGTGTGGACATGGATTGGGCACAGAGTAAAAACAGTGCTCAGGGAGGGGGAAAAAACTAAAAATTCAAACAAACAGGGAGCTGAGCCCCAGCTCTGCATCACCCTCACTCACAGGGCAAAGTATCCAATCCCATGTCCAGGAGCTTGCTCAACCCGAGATCTTCAGGTGGAAGTCTCTGGAATGAGTGTAGGAATTGCTGAGGTGCCAGCAGAGCTGCACCTGTGGGGTCACAGCCCTGGGGAGCCCTGCACATGTCCCTGGGTCCTTCAGTTCCCCTCCCACAGCTCTCCTGCTCCTGACCTGCAGTGCATTTCCATGGACACCTCTGTAACACGGAGACCTGTGCAAAGGAGCTGCTTTAAAGGAGCAAACTCATTAATCTGCTGCAAATTTCCCATGGATTCCTGCTCGTGGTGTTACAGGACAGAGGGAAAACACACAGGAGGGTGGGGAACTTATGGGAAAAAGGGAGAAAATGAAGGGAAATTCCCCACCACAGTTTCCCCCCCGGGAAAACAGGGACTGCAAGCTGTTCTATCATGCATGACTCCTGCTTGCAACTCACATTTCCAAAGTGCTCTGCCCTTGGAATTGTAAGCTGATGCTTCCATTTACCATCTGCCACTGGTTGATGTTGATTTTCTCTCACAATTACTCTCAAAGTACCCACCCCACAGCTCCTTTCACTCCCCATGAAGTGCAGATGACACACAAGGAGTTTTCTCTCCCACCAGGGATGGCACAACCAGGTTCCAGGGGCTTTAGGGAACTAAAGCTCACCAGAGGCTGGAACTGACAATAGAGAGTTACTCCACACAGGACAAACAAGGAATTATGTTCTACTGACTAGAGGCATTTAAACCCTTGGGAAAATCAATTCACTAAGGCAAAAAAACCCCACTAATTTTATACCCCAGTGGCTGTGAAGCCACAGTGTCCCCCAAAGGTCTCAGGTGACAATGTCCAGCAGCACAGCCCAACATGGGACACACAAGGACACAGGCAGGCCATGGCTCAGCAGATCTCAGCTGCAAAGGTATTGACTGAAGCCTTGTGCCCTGCAAGGTGCTGAAGAGAAAGAGCAGAAGGGAAAAACTTTGCAGCTCTTTCCTCAAGGACAAATCCCTGGAGAAACTCAACACCCAGGGCAATCAGTCTGGAGCAGGGAAAGGCTGGGGGGCACGTGAGGCTGCTGGAAAGGAGCACTTGAGCCCACAGCAAATGTGTCTATATTAAAATCCACTTATAATATAATCAACAGACCTGGCAGTGGTACAGAGCTGCTTTCTTCTTTCTCTTCCCAAAACAGGGATCCAGGAATGGGGATTGGGAACGTCTGACATGGGACTATGAGACTCTTGGAATACTCAAACCCACTTATCAGCTCTGGATGAGACTGACCATGGAATATTTCTCTGCAAAAACCTCCCCACTGTGTTCATGCCCGAAGGGGAAGACTCTGAAGGATCTCAGTGATAAGGGAAATCATCCACACAATGAAATTTAATGGGACATTTGCTGGGAGAGCCGAGCAGGAGGTGCTGGAAGTGCAGGGGTTGCTGTTTCAGGACTCCCCAAGCCTTCACTGACTCCAGGAGAGTCCTGCGAGTGTCAGAGCCTCTTTCATTAACGCTGCTCTAATTAAATGCAGATTACAAAAGCAAGCTCAGCCTCGCAGCATTTGCCATCCAGCAGGGATTCTACAGACCCCTTCCCTCCACTCTGATCAAACAAGGGCCTATTTATTGATGCAGCTTTAGTCACTTAATCCACCCTTCTGGAGGAGGAAAAATAAATCTCCAAAGCTCCACACTCAGGTTGTCCTGGCAGATTAATTAGAAGTGGGGATGCTGCAGGATAAACCCCTCTGGGACAGACAGGGGTGGCCTGTGCTTTGTGCCTGCCTTGCTCCCCAGCAGATGCCTGGGGAGGTGAAAATCCACCTTCTCTCTTCAAACACCTGGGCAAAGAGCTGAGCTTGGCAGGTTTAGGGCAAAACCTGAATGCCAGATAAAGAGGTTCCTGCTTTCAACACCCCTGGCTTCTGGGGAGACACTGACCCTCCACTTATGGGCACAGCTGTGACTTGGCATGTTTGTCCCCTCCTGCCAAGGCCTGGATGTGATTCCCTCCTCCTCCTGGAGCTCCCAAGTTACTCAGAGGGGTGTCAGGCACTTCCACATGACATGTGCTGTTAGACATGACTCAGCTCTGCTCTGGCTGCTACTAATTCTTTCACTATTTGGCTGTTCAAAACAAAAGAGACAAATGAGGAAACCATCATCATTTCCATGGAATTCCACACTTGCAGGAGGAGTGCCCAAAATAATATTTCAGAAGCAGCAAAGAAAGTCTAAATAAAATTTTGAAGAAGATTAAAATGCTGTGGCTTTGGAAGCAGCAGATATTGCTGTGCTGGGGTTATTAGTGCCAGAGTTGCACATATAATTAACAAGTGAGAAAAGAAGTCAGCAGCAAACAATCAAACTGCTGATTTGACACTGGAAATCAAGAATAAAATCACATGCACAGAATATCCTAAATTGGAAGGGACCCACCAAGAGCACTGAAGTCCAACTCGTGGTTTCTCAAGCTTCTGGGAAGATTATATTGTGAAGAAACAAATTATAGAATAGCAGCATTATCCCCAGTCTCCCTTATCTACAGGGAATTAATTTACTGTGCACAACTCCAACACCTCAAAGCACATGGTGAACTTTGTTTGCTGTATGATTTATCAGCCCCACAATCTCACAGGCAAAAGGAGATGCTGAAGTCTCTGAATCCCCCTAACCTGCAGCCAACCCCCCAAATCCTGCACCCCAGGAGAACTGCCTGGTTCAAGGTGAACCTGAACTGAGCCAGGCTGAAGATGAACAGCTTGGCCCACCTTGCTCCAGGAAGACTTCCCTGGAGTGAATTCCCACCCTTCATTTGGCAAAGCCCCCAAGCATTCATGGTGTCTCATGAAAGAAGCCTTGCACACCAACCTCGTGGAGATTACAATCTCCATAGCAAAACCCACCTATTTGTAGTTAAAATTCCACTCACCACCCACCTTGTTTTCCTCAGCACCTTCAGGGGAACAAAATTCCCTATTCCAACCATTTTTTTTTTCTTTCATTCAAGCCTGTGATTTGGAGTCTCTCAGTGCACTAATCCAGCCTCTGGACTTCATTGTGGCAAATACCAAGCAGCACATTATTTATCCAACTGTTCAACATAAGCAAAGTGGAAACAAATAACTCCTGTTATTCCTCCTCTTACTAGCAAGTGTGCAGCCAACTGCACTTCATGTTGAGAGACAAGCTTTGCAAGAAGTAGAGCTGACTGCTCTGGAAAGCTGGAGTTGGGATACAGAAATCCAGCCCCAAGTCCCAGATCCCTCCACTGCTTCCTGAACTGCTCTCCTCCTCTGTGAGAGAGCTCATTAATGTATGTGCTGCAGCATATGCACAAATAGGTCATTTTTTCTACTCTACTGCTTTTGAAAAGAAATAAAGATCTCCCTGGGTAGCTGCTGTTTGGAACAGCCATGGAACAAAGCTGCTTGTTCGTCCACACAAGCGTGGTGTGGCTGCTGAGTCCTTGGAGCAGATTGACTTCATTTATTGTTCCTAGTCCATGATGTGGTTTTGGCAGCAGAGTTGAAAACCCCATTCCAAGAATCAAAGTTCCCCAAAGCTGACTGGCTGAGGGCGATGCAGGATGAACTAACCTTTTGTAGCAAAGGAGACAACCCCAAATTTAACCCAGAGCATAAACAAGGCAGGAGCCAGAAGAGTTTAAAGGAGAAACACATGGAACTGAGGCACATTTGGAGAGCTCGGAACTCCTTCCATGGCATTTCAAGATAAAGGTTCAAGAACAAATTCTGCTTCAGGGAAACTCCTCCCTGCCAGGGAAGGAAAGCTGGAGATAGTTATTGGAGAGGCAGGGACAGGACCTGGCTCCAAGCAGTTTGATGCTGCAATCCAGCCTGGGAGTGAACAGATCTCACCATGGGCAAGTCTACTTAACCCCTGCCTTGGGTTCTGAGCAATGAAATGGGAACAAGCACCTCATCCTACCTGTTTTGGGAATGATCCTGCAGATGAAAAGGGACTCAGTGTTAGGAATATGTTCTCAAAGGCTTTGTGAACTCCAACATGTGCTTGCACATCCAAACTTTGCCACAGGGCAGTAAGAAAGCCCAACTCATCAATGCCCTAATTAATGCCTTGCCTTCTCAGGAAGGATTGGGAATGCCACATCCATCCAGCACAGATTGGCTGGAAAGCACTAAAATCACATTTCCAAAGGGCAAGACACCCCTGGGCACAACTATTTCCTACCCT
The DNA here is from genome assembly GCA_013401175.1 of Xiphorhynchus elegans. NCBI lineage: Eukaryota > Metazoa > Chordata > Aves > Passeriformes > Dendrocolaptidae > Xiphorhynchus > Xiphorhynchus elegans. Next base: position 126,919 of record VZUH01001024.1, on the reverse strand, counting down.
GGGACTGCTTTCTTAGTTGAATAATTCTATTTCCTTCACACTTGGTGAAAAACTTGGATGCAAATCCACATGTACCCTCACATCCCTAAAAATCCATGTGGGGACTGAGGAAGTTTCAATCTTGCCCAGAGAAAGTACAACTCACTGCCCTGCCTGTTATTAATGCTGTTGTTACTAACTGGCCATATAACTCACCTCCCAAAGCCTCGGGCAGTGGGGGTATAAAGGCATTTACAGCCAATATATCTTCCCATAACGACCATGTGCTGCAGCTTTGGGATGCCTGGGATCCCAGAGGGGGAAGGAATCTAACATGATCCCCCTGGAAAGGGCAGCACAAACAAGTGCCTTCTCCTCACCACCTCTAAATGCAAAAATAAAGAGAGCACCTGGCTGTGACTTTGTGCAGGGACTAAAGGCTTTATGGAGCCCTCCCAAAAATTACATCCTCTCACAATACACGTCTTTATGAAGGCATAAAGAGCAGAACAGATTGAATGGGAAATGAGGAGGGAAGGGCAGAAAACGGTCCTGTATTTAAAGGATGAGGAATTTGGACAGGGTGACTTGGCATTCACCAGGGGAACGGAAAATGGGGCTTGAGCAGCACAACTGCAGACCCCAAAACACCAGAGAGGTGACAAGAACTGCAGCAACAGAGAGATCTCTGTGCCCTGGGAGGCACCAGTGACCCTGAATTCATCACAGCGTGACTGAACTTCTCTGCAAGGCAACACCTCGTGAGACAGAAGGTTTGCTAGCCCAAAAAAACCCCTGAAAACAAGGTTTGAGCACGGTATCAGTGCACACACAGCCCAGAAACACCTCCCCTCCCAAGTGGTGCTGAAAGCAGCCAGCCAGCGAGCTCAGGCCGCGCTCAGCACAGTTGCTGGTGACAGATAATTTCCCAAGGGCTGTTATCCCACCTCAGCCCGCACATCCACACCCACCCCAGACCCTCGCCCCGGGGGGATTTCACCCTGCCCGAGCACAGCCCCGTGGGATAGCATGGGAAACGCTATTCCAGCTCCCAGCAAAACCACTCTGCATTCACAGGGGCTCTTTAATCTGCAACCAGCTTTTGGGGGGTTTTGTGCTCAGTGAATTTGGGATGGGGCCACCTTTCCTACTGCTGCCATTCAAACAGCCAGAAAGGGTCGGTAGGCAGGCAGCAGGGCACGGCAGGGATGGGGCAGCTCCTCCTGAGTGATGGGGGTGAGGAGCCACGTGTAGCGGGACAGCAGGACCTGGGGAGGGTCACAGAATCACGGATGGTTCGGGCTGGAAGGGAATTTAAAGGTCATCCCTGTCCCACGGGCAGGGACACCTTTCACTAGCCCAGGTTGCTCCAAGCCCTGTCCAATCCGGCCCTGGACACTTCCAGGGATCCAGGGGCAGCCACAGCTTCTCTGGGAAACCTGTGCCAGGGCCTGCCCACCCTCACGGGAAAGAATTCCTTCCCAATAACCCACCTAATCCTGCCCTCTGTCGATTTAAAGCCTCTTCCCTTGAATGTTCCCAGGGCCGGGGCAGCCGCAGCATCACTGAGCAACCCGTACCAGGGACTCACCACCCTTACAGGGCAGAATTTATCCCTGATACCCTCCTCTCTGCCAGCTCAAGGCCATGAAATGGTACTCACGGACACACAGACAGGCCACCAGCTTGGCAGCCTCGTCGGGCACGGGGCAGGTGGGGAAGATGGGCTTGAGCAGGTAGGTGGCAAAGACCAGAGCCACGATGTACTGCGAGGAGGGCCGGATGATGAGCAGCTCTATCCAGAGCTTGAGGAAGGCGGGCAGGGAGCCGTACACCTCCAGCATGTAGGCGTAGTCCCCGCCGGACTTGGTGATGGTGGTGCCCAGCTCGGCGTAGCACAGCGCGCCCACGATGGAGAACGCCCCGCACACCGCCCACACCACGAGCGACAGCCCCGGCGAGCCGGCCTCCCGCAGCACGCCCGTGGGGGTGACGAAGATGCCGGAGCCGATGATGGTGCCCACGATGATGGCCACGCCGTTGAGCAGCGTGATGGAGCGCTGCAGGGTCACCCCCTCCGCGGAGCCGCAGGGTGAGGGCGAGCGGGCGCAGCCGTTCTCCTGCGCGCCGCCCGCCGCCTCCAGCATCTTCTGCATCGCCTGCTTGTCCTCCTCCTGCGCCAGCGAGGCGGCAGAGCCCGCCGGGCTCCTCTTCTTCACGGCGCTGTCGCCGGGGCCGCCGCCGCTGCCCGACATGGTGGCGGAGCGGGGCGGGCGCCGAGCGGCTCTGCCGCCACCATCGGCCGCCCCTTTTGTTCCGGCGGCGGTGGGCGGTGAGCCGGGGGCCGGGCTGCTTTCCGGGGGGAGGAGAGCACGGCGAGGAGGAGCAGAGAGGAGGAGGAGGAGGAGGAAGGGAGGTGGTGCAGCGCCCCGGGATGGCGCGGGAGCCGCTCGTTGGGCGCCCGCAACAGGCGGCGGTGGGAGAGCTCCGTGCGGGGGGGATGCGCCTTACCGGGGGTACCTGCGCCTTACCGGGAGTACCTCCACCTTACCAAGGGTCCCCCTTCCCTTACCGAGGGTACCTGCGCCTTACCAAGAGTCCCCCTTCCCTTCCCAGGGCGTCTCTCCCATCCCGTCCCCCTCCGACCTCCCCCGTTGCCCCAGCAGGGCACAAAGCGGCCACCCCACGCTCGGCGCAGGAGGGACGTGTGTCACCACCCGTGTCACCACCCGTTCTCCTGCACGGATCCTAAAGACAAGGGCCGTGTGTTCCCGCAGAGAAGGGAGCCCTGCGTGTCTCTCCCTGCAGTTCAGCAGATCCTGTGTCTCCCAGCCCCACCTTGCTCTGCTCTTCCATCCCAAATTCCACCCAAGGCCCCGGTGCTGCATCAGCTGGAGCTCTGCAGCGGTGCTGCAGGAACCTGCCTGTCATGTGAGATGCCAAAATCACCATAACAAAAATAATTGGTCAGTCTGAAATCCAACTGCCATGCTGGAAGCCAAAATCACCGAAAAAGACTCATTTGGAAATAAATTGTTCACCAATCTGGCAACTGTGCAGGCAAAACAGGCTCTGCCACACTGGAGGCAAAGGTTTTGCATCCAAGGAGACTCATTTGGATGCTACAACATGGCCTAAAGAACCAATTCTTTAGCAAATTCAGAGCCTCTCTTGCCCTTGTGGGGCAGGAGAGGGGCTCAGAGCCTGGAATCCCTGATTCCCACCAAAGATCCTTCCCACTGGGAGGTGGCAGTGGTACCTCTGAGGAGCTGTTTCTCAGCAGGGGTTTCTCAGCTGGTGCCACACAAGAAGTCATGCCCAAGCTCCCAACCCCAAGGCTGTCCATCCTGCTGGACCATCCTCCTCCATGCAGCGTTCACACAGGCAGGTCAGGTTTTCTCCAAGATACCTCAGAAAACATGAGATGGAAATGTGGGGGAAAGAAGTGACATTTCAGTAACATTTTCAGGTACCTCTCACTGGTTGCCATCCCTCCCACCTCCAGCCAGTTGCAGGAACCCCAAGCAGCCTAAGCCTGGAGCACTAATCCCAACCTGACACCTAGTGGCTGCTCAGCCCAGGGTTCAAAAGTCTGCTGCTGGGTTTATACAAACATCCAGATTCAGAAAGCAAACTTAGAAAAAATTACCTTGTCACTGAGCATGTCCTTCCAGTTTTCAACTACAAATGGGAACCTGAAGGGATTGAAGAGACTGTGACAGTTAATTAAACAGCAAAACGTTTATCAGAAATCTCCTGTAACCCCAAAAGCCTTTCTGGAGTTTAATAGTTATAGGCTGTATTTTAAAGCAATGCATTCCATGCTTTGTCCTGGGTAAAACATTCACAGGACCACGAAATCAGAGTAAAATCCAGGTACTTACAACTTGTGGGATTGTCTCTGTGTTGCCCTTGTTAGCTCAGGATTCAGCAGACAGGACTGGGATAGAAATGAAACACATGCTTTGGGTGTTTGCAG
>VZUH01001024.1:94169-117961 GCA_013401175.1 Xiphorhynchus elegans | reverse complement strand
GCCCTGCCTTAACCAGGGGTGCAAAACACTCCACAGAAATGCAAGAAACAGCAAAGTAACTGTAACAGAAAACATATTTTGTAGCACAGTAAAGTTACTGTTTTCTACATTGACCCTGTTTCCACGTATTTGAAGTGACCAGTGCTGAAATGGAAATGTTTTAATTTCATGGCAGTAAAAATAGATGGGATTTTATCTAAGCATGGAGTATTGCTTACTGACTATTACTGGATAACTCGCCTATCCTCTAACAATAAATGACAATATAACAAAGTCTCCACGAGAACTTGAAATGTATCTCTGGAAAGGGAATATTCAACATCACCTGTGATGATGTAAAAGGATTTACAGCACCAGGAAGAACCTGTGGTTCAGTGGAGCAAACAGAACCCAGCTGGGTGTGAGGTCCTACAAAGCACCTGGAGCTTAAACATTGACACCAATTTAATGGCCAAATCATGTACATTCAGACAAACAGTAAAATAATTCTTTTCCTATTGCCAGGAGTGTGGATGTTCCTTCCAAATTTCTTGTGGAACATCTCATTCTCTAGCAAAAATCACTGCTGTGTTTCTGTATGTGGTGAAAAGTCTGTGATAAGGCCAAAGAACAGAGTTCAGCTGAGATCATGGAATCATAAAATCATGGAATGTTTTGGGTGGGAAGGGGCCTTAAATATCATCCAGTTCCAACCCCTGCCACAGGCAGGGACACCTTCCACTAGCCCAGGCTGCTCCAAGCCCCATCCAAAGGGCCATGGCACAACCAACATGGAAAGGTTCACCCAGGCAGTGAGGGCCTGGGAGAAGTCATGAAACCAAAGGGATATTGCCATGTTGGATTGACCACCCAGGAAAAACATCCTGCACTGGGATAGAAGGGAGATTTTCTTACATGTCCCATGTAGAGTTAAGTGGCCACATTGCAAACGGTCAGGGGAGAAAGGCACAACTGTTGCACAGTAACAACAGCCTGAGGTAGAGCTATCAGGGAAGCAAAGGCAGGATCTGGGCACTTAACTGGCTGAACAAGATTATTCCAAACCTTAAAACCATCAGGGTCACACTAAAAAGTGTTAATTAAAGTGCTTTTCAACTCAACACTTGGACTTTAAAACAGGAAAGTACCAATTGTAAGGCTCTGGACTTAGCACTGACGAGCCAGTGTCACGAATCGCCCCAGCAATGAGAAGCAGATCGAGGAACATCCTCAACAATCAGACACAACCAAGGTCACCCCAAGGTTCACAGCCCTGCTCCTCAGCAGACATCTGGCCACCCAGCAAAGCACAGAGAGACAGAGAAAGGTGCTTGAGAGACAACCAGGCCCAGCAGGCACAGGCTGTGCAGAGGTAGGTGACAGCTGTGGCACTCAGGCAGGTGGCAGTGACACTGCAGCCTGGCTTGGTCCCCAGAGAAGGGGCAGCCACCCCTGCACTTGGTTACCATAAGGTGCTCAGAATGCAAACTGGTCCCAGCTGGCCTGAAGCTGGAAAAGGGGTTTTATAGGAAAATACATCTTAAGGCAAAACTGAAGAGAGTGCACTGGTGCTCCATGAGTCACTGCAAGCCAAAACCTTTCTGAGTGCTGCACTTTGTCCTAGCACAGGTTTCAGAAATTGGTTTTGGCTTCCCCCCCCCCCCCTCCAAATCCCACTGGGAGGGTCAGCTGGCCCTTTATCTAATCTTGCTTTCCTTTGATGTGATCACTTCTCTGGGATCAATTGGACGTTTTCACCTAACTTGCTGCTCCTGCCACTGCTGAGATACTGGTGAATCCTTTGCTCTCTTCTGATACATTATTAACACACAAGAGTAAAAGCTGCCAAAGCTCAAAGCTTCTACATTTGTTAAAAGGTTTAAGAGAAGGTCTTCTGGCTTGTGATGTATTTCGAGTGGACATTCTGGGGCATCCACATCAAACAGGGATTGTGCAGCCAAGAGAATGGAAAGAGCTTACATTCTACAAGCCATTTTTTGTCCTTCTCTTGTCCCAGGAAAAGGAAAGAAGGCAAAACGTCTCTGTATGTGTGACTAGAGCAGCTACTTCTCTTCCAGTTCTCTTCCCAGACCTCAAACAATTCCACAAAAGGACCTGATCAGGCTTAATACTTTGCACTACTTCACACTTCCTCCTTGCTAACAAATCCTTAGCCAGGATTATTAATTCAGGCAAGGCACTGAAAGAGCATTTAAACAGAACAATTCAGAGAACAGGCAGAGGGAGAGCTCTCCCTGTCCTTGTTTTAACTTTAGCTGTCAAAATAATTCCTTATTGATCCCTGCCTTGAAGAAATTCGATTTGTTAAGGGTTAAGAAAAGCCAAAGTAAAAACCCCCCAGCTTCTCTCCTGAAGGTCCCGGGGCACTGGGCAGGCCTGGCACCAGGGCTGGCTGGGGAAGGGCAGGGACAGAGTGCAGGGTGAAAGAGAGCTGTGCCCAGGGATGGCAGGCTGGGCTGGTTCTGGGGCCCAGCTATGGCCTGGCCTGCTGGGCATGGCCCAGGAGGTGCCTGACCTGGAAGGACGCGCGCACCGTGCGGTTCATCAGCGGCTGCAGGGGGCGGAAATTGTCCACCATCCTCTTCTCCTCCTCCCCATCCGAGGTGAAGAGCAGCCTCCTGAAGGCCTCCAGCTGGGGGGGGAAATGCCCACTTTAGTGAATTCAGGGTTAGTGTCAAAGGCATGGATGCTTGGGAAAAAATCAAAGGTATATTATGTTCTCATGCTGAGAAATATCAGCACAGACTTCATTGTCAGCTGCTGGTAAAGGTGGTGCCATCATCCAAACCAGTCAGAAGAGGAATTGTCACTCACCTGCCATCTTCAGGCAGGTTAGACCCCAAATGTGGCACATCAGAGAGACCCTGTTCCCACTGAAATGCTGAAACAAACCCCTCCAGCCTTCACTCACACCCTTCCTGGGGGATCTTATACAAACATGCATTTGCTGTCAGCCAGGCCAGAGGGACCCCCAACAAGCAACAGCCCTGGCAGTTGTTCCCCCAGTGGTTTCTAACTGGGATTAAGGTAAAGCATGCAGCAGAGCAGCCTCTAATGCTCACAGGGGCATTCCACTGCTAAGTCACTGGTATGCCATAAAAGAATGAAAGACCCAAGGAAAAATGAGAAAAATGTCAATTTAAAAGACTGCTGCACTGTGCCTGCAGGCCTCTGCTCTGTTAACCACCTCCATTTCTCCCCATCCTGGTCCTTAATGTAAACCAACATTAAGTTCATATACAGGTTTATTCCTCAGAGTTGTGTTTGTTTGGAGCATGACTCTCTGATGGACAAGCTCCATGGCAAACTGTATTAAAAAATAAATCTCCATTTTGCCTCATGTCATTAGACTCTCACTACATTATTAATCAAACCCTCAAAAGCCAGGAACAGTGCACAGGTAATTTTCAGTTCCTTTTAAACCATGAATAAATAGTGGATTTTTTTGGGGCTGTCCATCTTTACTTGCTTTGCAGCAAATTCCCAAGACCTGTTCTATGTTGTGATGCCCCTCAAAGGACTCTCCACCTCTTCAAAGAGGCAAAACAATCCTGAGAACTTCCAACAAAACCCCTAATTGTAGCACAAGTCTAGAGAGTTCTCCTTCAGACCATTTTCCACTGTCTCTACATCTACTTTACACCCTTTGTGATAAGAAGAACAAAGGCCCAGCCCTTGCAGGGTCTCCAAGATTTCTGTGGATGTGGCCACAAAAACTCTGAGTTTGGAATTCTGCAAAACCTTCCCTTTCTCCCTTCCATCCACAAAAAACACCCTGGTGAGGAGAGCAAAATTATGCCCCAATAAATAATCTTAGAAGTTCCCAAAGCCTCCCATGTTTTTATGGGGCAGCTTCCAGCATTGTTTACCACAGACCAAGAGAAAACCCTTGAGAAGAGCTGGAGAAGCATCTTGAAGAGGTCTTAAGCCTGTCAAAATTACAGCAGTTCATGTCAGGATTCCTCCTCAAATCCTGAATTCTGGGTATTCACAGGAATGATGGGAAAGGGAAGCCTGAGATTTACCTGCTCCTCATCCACCTCTATGGGCTTCTTCTTAATGATCCACGTGACAGACTCTGTCAGGGGGGGAGTGGTCAAAGAGCCCGCGTAGGTCCAATAATCAGGGCACGAGGGGATCAAACAGGATGGATCAAAGACATCAAACTCGATGACAGTGTCCTAAACACCAGGGAAAAATAGTTTTAAGGGTTGTATTTTGAGAGAAAAAAACAACAGAAGGTTAAAAAATATCCTAACCATGAGATTAAATACTGGACATGTGATGTATGTTATGGGAAATTAGGTGTTGTGAATATTAATACATGTTTTACTTTTCACTGCATGATTTTAAGCAAGGGGGAGAGAGAAGAGGACTAAAGGGTTCATTTAAATCATATCAAATATTCCTGTGCCCGGGATGTGCAATCCCACAAGTGAGGTATCAGATGTGCTCACAAGTTAGAATTGTCGATGTGCATTTTTTGTGTAAATCCAAAAAGGAATGGGGACCTGGAGCAGCAGGAGCTGCCCCTGAGCACTATCAGAGATCCAGCACTCCCTCTCCTGGCAGGAGTCAGGAATCAACGAGGAAGAGAATCCCCTTCCTCTGGGAGAAATTCAACGTTTATAAAAAGGCAAATAATCAAAAAGCCTTCATTCCCCAGTAGATAAACCACCACCTCAGGCATTAAACACATGTCTGCCCTTTAAAGGGGATACAATCCCAGGAGCATCATTTCTCCAAGAGGTTTGGAAAGCTTCAAGTATAGAGTTTTCCTTCCAAATCAGCTTGCCCTCCCACCCCCAGGGGACACAAAGCACTGACCTTGTGTTTGACTGCTGGCAGGGCATCCACCAGGGTCTGCAGCCCCTCGTGCTGTGCTCCCAGCTGCAGGGACAGGGCACTTCAGTGAAATGTCACTTATGGATTCCCTATTTAAATATGTATGTTATGAAAACAATCACAGAACAGTTGGAGTTGGAAGGGCCCTCTGGGGATCCCCCAGTCCAACCTCCCTGCCCAGGCAGGGTCACTCAGAGCAGGTGACACAGGGACACATCCAGGGGAGTTTGGGATGTCTCCAAACAGGGAGACTCCACACCCTCCCTGGGCAGCTGTTCCAGGTTCTGCCACCCTCCATGGAACGAAGTTCTTCCTCAGGCTGGGGTGGACCTTCCTGTGTTTCAGTTTATGGCCACTGCTCCTTGTCCTGCCACTGGCACCACTGGAAAGAGCCTGGGACTGTCCTCGGACACCCCTTGGAGATATCTGTATGGATTGAGGAGTCTCCTCTTCTCCAGACTGACCAGGCCCAGCTCCCACAGTGTCTCCTCTTCAGATTGATGCTCCAGACCCCTCATCACCTCTGTGGCCTCTGCAGGACCCTCTCCAGCAGCCCCTTGTATTTCTTGGACTGTGGGGATCAGACCTGGACCCAACACTGCTGAATCCAGGTAGATTTTGCCCTAAATCAGTTTTAATAGGATGCAAACCAAAAGGCATCACTGCAGCTTAGGAACTTACCTTTAAGAACACCCCAATAACAGCCAGGCCATTCCCTTCCATCACAGCCTCTTCAAAAGTGGGGTACTCCACAGCATTCCAGTGCACCAAGTGCAGCTGAAACACAAGGGTGAGAAACCAACACCTGCACAGAGCCCAGCACAGCAAACTCACCTGTCATCTCTGCTACCCCTGTCCTTGGCAATTTGAGACACTCAGTGAGAACCCACACACCACAAAAATAAGGAACAAAGTGTTACTGGAAATAATGGCCCTTTCCCTTTCATTGTTGCCTTAAACAACAGCCAAAGACCTGTGTATGAGAGGGATTCAGTCTGTGGGGGGCTGGCTACAGGAATGCCAGTTGAAGGCACAGATAAAGCTTAGTGTTCCTGGAACTGCAGGGACTGGGACTCTGTTAAGAGGAAGAACAGAGCACACTGCCCTGATTTTCCCTCTTGACTCCATCCTTTTCATTGACTCTTTCTTCCTTAGGAGTTACTTAAGCACAGAAGTTTTGCTTTTTTAGTAACTGCTTAAGAGTTACAAACAGAAAATAAAATTATGATGATAATAACCACTACATTGCCACAGAACTCTGCTGTACATAATTCTAACAACTTAAACACCAAAAAAACCTGCCCATAATTGGAATAAACTTTTCAGCAGTAGCCAAGGCTCTGGGGTCACATACACAAGACAATCATTGTACACAAGGTGAGGAGGATCAGGCCTCTGGAGTTACAGCTGTGGCTGGGAGAGTTAAAGAATCCATTTTCTCTTGAAATATTTTTTTATTTAGAGTACTTAGTATGTGCTTTGTTTCTCTGCAACCCTGGAGAGGAACTCACAGGAAAACAGATGAGCTGTGGCACCCACCAGGTGTGACCCTTGGGTTTGGGAGTTTTCTGGCATGTGACAGGCACAGACACTTGAGACAAGCATTTGTATTATTCAGCATTTTATCTCCTACCTCTGCTGGGTAGAATTTACTGTCCACTGTGTGCTCTGAGCCCCAGTCATTTATGGCTCCCCAGTGGAAGTGGAACTGCTTGAGCCTGTACTGGTTTTTCAAGGGACCTCCAACGATTACTAAAAAACACAACAAGACATATTAATAAACATGACTTGTCCAGACAAGTAAATCCTTGACAAAACTTTGCCCAGGGATAAAACCCCAACAGGTAGAGCAACAATTTACACTGAAACAGGGCCCTATTGTTTGGCTACTTTGGACAAAATTATTCAAGCAAACACATCACTGGTTTTCCCTACATCAAATTGAGGATAAGCTCAATAGTTTCCCCTCAAGGGATTTTTTTTCCAGCTCACACCAAGTTTGGCAGAGTTGTCGTGATTCCATGGTGTGTTCTCACTACTCCCTCAGGGCAGGCATGAGAGCTGCCTGACCCAAGAAGTTTCTATGATGACACAGCAATGACATCCATTAAATGACATCCCAGCAAAGCCTCAGCAGCTCTGAAAAATACTGACATCTCTCATGACAATACAAGAACTCAAAAATCAAATTTTTCCAAAAAAAAAAAAAACTAGTATATTGTGTCAAATGTTCACATCTCCTTCAAGTCACAAAACCCCAAACATACTATTCTGCTTCAACACACCTTTCAGACTGCAGAACCAAGGGGAAAAGATTTCCTGAACAGCCAAATACCTAAATATTGTACCTACAAACTACTCAAGCTGCACTTCATGAAGTACCTGAACTTGTCTCTGGGCAAGACTGAGTTTCTAGAAGTTTTAATGCACTTTTTAGCCATGAATAAAGACAAACCTTCAGACTGCTCTCCTGATTTCAGAAGGCCTCTCCCTGTTTTGCAAATCCATGAAGGAAAAGGTCTGTGCCCAGCTTTGTGGTTGTACTCATTTCCTCCTGATTGAACCAGGACCATCCTGCAAATGCATCTTGCTAGTTATTGTATCAGAGCATCTGGTACATGAGGGACCATAATTACTGCCAAAGGGCTAATAACACAAAATCAGGGAATCATTTATGTTGGAGAAGAGCTGTGAGATCATTGAGTCCTGCCAAGGCCACCACTAACCCATCAGCATCTGCTGATTTGTACTGCACTGCACAACCTGGGCAAGCTCTACAGCCAGCCATGGTCTAAAGTCCCTAATCCCAACACTGCTTTGCAAAATAAGTTAATCACTTTCATGCTAAGGAGAAAACAATGAGAGGCATTAAGAGCTTTTCATGTCTATTTTGTTTTTCCCCTGAAAGCCAGCCAGCAGGTTTGAAACTCTAACTGCACAGGCCTGGCTGTGCCCAAGGGGTCAGCTAAACAGGAATGCCAACATGGAATTCATCCCATCCACTGCTGCTGGGCTCTTGGAATGAATGCAATATTGAGCAGCACTGAAGAGAGAAAGGTGGAGGAGAGAGGCAGGCACTTAAAACTGGGGGGTTATGCAGCAATATCTCACTACCTGTTGTTTCTTTGTCATTCCAGAGCCTGTCACTGATTGTTTGATGCCATCCTCACCCTTTATGGACTTGAATTCATTTGAGGAAGATGAGGATGATGAAGAGGCAGCCAGAATGGTCACAGGGAAAGAGTTACCTCAAGTCAAGTCTTACTGATAGAGCAGGTAAGGTCTTTCAGAGTTGAGCACAAGCCCCAAAGGCCTTGAGCCCTGATGATTCCATACTTGCCTCTCTGTGGAGTTCAATAAACCACCTGTGTAGGCCAATATTGCATATTTCTGAACCTCCTACAGTCAATTCCCTCCCGTTACATCAATTCTTGCAGGGAAAAGCAACTTTGTTATCCACCAAGCACTTTTCAGGATTATACCCTTCAACAGATAGTGGGGCTGTTCAAAAGACTGTTGCTTTATCAGCCTCTCTCCAAACCCCAACCAAAACCACTGGTGTTGTGAAGACAAAGTGGTTATTTGTGTGCTGAAAGCTCCCTTCCCCAGAGCATTCCTAAACCCATCAGGGAGCTGCAGGCTCTCTCACAGTGCACACTCACCTTCAGCATAAATGACTCTAATCTAACAGGTTCTGCCTTGCTCAGGGTCCCTCAGTTTTTCCCTCCAGGACAAGCTGATTAATCTTGTGTTTCACAACATCCCTGACACATTGCTGCCAGTTCACCTGACTTAATGAAATACCCTTACACACACCTGCAATACCCTTTGGTAAAGACAAGCTCTAAAAGGAACAGAAAATCCAGAATTTAGGAGCAATATCTTGATTTTAAGTTATTTAACCCTACTAAGCACAGGTCAGAGATTTATTCACATGAAATTGCTGGAGTGCACAATTGGATTTTGCATGCACAGCTCCTCTTTCCCTAAAAGAACAGGGACACACACACCTGCTCCCTGGGCAGCAGCTCAGTATCACTGAATGCCCCAAAAGCCCAGGGAGATAAGCATGTGTGCTTTCCAAACTGCAACTCATTGGGCAGCTGATTGTTCCAAAGGCATTAAATATATCCATTAGCACCACAAAAAGATAAGTGGCAGATTACTGCAATAAAGTGCAATGATGGAATATGATTTGAAAGAGCTAAATACACATATATATGACTGAAGATTGACTCATAGAGGCAAAGTTGTGATATGACAAGACCTAAAAAACAGGGCACCGAGGCTTGTGAAATAAATTTCAACATGTGACAGGGGATTTGTGCAACACAGTAAAAATGAAGCCTATACAGACTTTATTCATTCCAACTCCCACCCCTGTAAATCCACATTTAGCTACAGTATTTTTTACTGTACATTCATTTCCAACACTCACCCTGAGATTTACACCATGCAGTGTTTCCCCTCTCTAAGCATTACCCAGACATTAAACACCTTTCTCTGAGTTTTCGCTTACTTGATCTATCAGTAGAATCATCAAACTCAACGAGGAAGGAGTACCCATTGTTCCAGATGTGCAGGCACGTCGTGGGGTCGTAGCTGATTTTCAGGGGCTTCAGGAAGGGATCATAAACACTGTCCCTCCACTGGATGTTGATGGGAGACTGGCGGGTGCCCCCAGGGATTGTCAGCGGGCTCTGCCACAGGGGATGCACTGGAAGGTGAGGAGGACAGTCAGGCACCACACACAACCAAGCCCTTCAGAACTTTTTGGCACGGGAAGGTGCTTTGTCACCAAAGGCTAATTCGAGTCAGCTGATGAGCAGGAGAGCACAACAAAAATATTGCATTCCAGTGGCATGACTCAAAGGCACCCAGGGAAGCGCAGTAATTTGACTCAGAACCATGTCAATACCCCCCTGCATTTGCAAAATGCTCTTGAAAGAAATCCTGTCCCCTTATACCCCAAGAAAAAGATTTTTTCCCTTTTATTGCCAGTTGATTTTAAGTTGGCTTCTGTCTGCCAGCTTTGCCAGAGCTTCAGCACCTCCTTTCAACCTTCCTTGGACATCATTCCATGGGATTGCCCAACAGTCTGCACAGGAGTTAATTGTGCTAATTGTGTTTAAAACCAGCCCACGGGGAGCACTTTATGCACCTGCTGCCCCAACACTACAGGTGTCCCTGCCCTGAGCCCCACTGCATTGGGCACAGCTGCTCCAGGCCCTTTGCGAGGAGGAATTAAAAATGAATTAAACCTTTTATTAAACCTTTTACCAAACCCCTCATATGAGGGGTGGCCAAACAACCTTCCCTCCTTTCCCCCCTGCCAGGAGCAAACTTTACCGGGGTTACATCAGGTCACCTCCCGCGGCACAAAACATCTCTGTATATTGAAAATACAATGTCATTTCCTGAGGCCAGAACTGGGCACTCCTGCTGCTCCAAAACAAAGCGGGGGAGTAGGGAGAGAGGGTGGGCATGAGGGGAATGGGATGGGAAGGGAGGGGATGAGGGGAGAGGGGAAAAGGGAAAGGGGTGGGCAGGGAGGGGATGAGGGGAATGGGATGGGAAAGGAGGAGAGGGCAGGGAGGGGACGAGGGGATGAATGGAAAGAGATGGGCAGGAAAGGGAGAGAGACGGAAGGGAAAGGAGGGGATAGAGGAGAGTTCAGGGCAGGGAGGGGAGAGGAGATTGAGGGGAGAGAGAGGTGGGCAGAGAGGGGACAGAGGAGAAGGAAAGGAGAGGGGAAAGGGGAGAGGAGAGGGCAGTGAGGGGAGAAGAGAAAGAAGGGGAGGGAGAGGATGAGGGGTAAGAGGAGAGGGGTGGGCAGGAAAGGGATGAGGTGAATGCTCGGGGCAAGGAAGGGAGAGAAGGGATGAGGGGAGAGGGGGACAAGGAGGGGATGAAGGGAGAGCTCGGGGCAAGGAAAGGAGAGAAAGGATGAGGGGAATGCTCGGGGCAAGGAAAGGAAAGAAAGGATGAGGGGAGAGAGTGAGGGGATGAGGGGAGAGGAGGACAAGGAGGTGATGAGGGGATGAGCCCGGGGCAGGCAGGACAGTGAGGGGATGAGGGGAGGGCAGTGAGAGGATGAGGGGATGAGCTCGGAGCAGGGAGGGCAGCGAGGGGATGATCTCAGGGCCGTGCCCCCCGGTGCCCCCGCACTCACGGGCCTCCCTCAGGCGGTACGAGCAGCAGGCTCCCAGGCTGCAGGGCCGGGACGAGGCAGCAGCAGCAGTAGCGGTGGCCGCCCAGGAGCGGCGGAGCAGCGGCAGCATCGCCGGGACAGGCCGAGGAACCACCGCCCCCGGCCCTGCACAGCCCGGCCCGGCACAGCCCAGCACGGCTCGGCCCCTTCCGGCACGGCCCCGCCGCCATCCCGGCCCCGCCAGCCGTGGGGAGGGCTGGGGAGGGAAAAACAACAGCGAGGAGGCGGCTGCAGCTCCCCGAGTGGCGACATCGCCACAGACCGCGGCCCTGAGCCCCTCACACCAAAAGTAGGACCCCTCACACCATCCCCTCACACCACGAGTGGGTCCCCTCACACTGTCCCCTTGCACCATCATTGGGTCCCCTCACACCGTCCCCTCACACCCAAAGTGGGTCCCCTGGCACCAAAAGTAGGTCCCCTCATGCCATCCCCTCACACCCAAAGTGGGTCCCCTCACGCCATACCCTCACACCCAAAGGGTATTTATTCCCTCACCCCAAAACTTACCCCTTTGCACCAAGTCTATCCCCTCACACAGAGTTATCTTGGCACCAAGTGCATCCCCTCACACCAAAGGGGTGTCCCCTCATGCCAAAAAAGTATTTATTTCCTCACAGTAAAACAGATTCCTCTGCTCCAGGTCTATCCCCTCACACCAAAAGCAAATCCTTTGCACCAGGTTCATCCCCTCACAACAAAAGAGTGTCTCATCACACCAGGAAAGTGCCCCCTCACCCCCAAACTGTCCCCACACACTGACAGAGTATTTATTCCCTCACACCAAAATGGGTTCCTTTGCACCAAGTCTATCCCCTCTCCCACACAGATGGGCAGCTCTGGCACAGCGGGGCCCCTGCCAAAAACTGTGCATGGAAAAGTCAAGAAAAGTTGCCATTGTGGTCCCTTTTGGCTGTCCCAAAGGCTGGGGCTGAACTTGTCCCCCCTTTGATGGCAAAGGGGTCACTCAGCTATTCACCTGACACCGCCTGAGGCAGCAAAACCTCGATGAAGCAGATTAAAACCCTGGTGAATCCTCACACCTCTGCTCTTACCCACCTGCCAGCGAGGGACACTGAAAAAGAAAAGCCTGCAGAGAGCTGGAAGTGCCTGTGAAAGCAGAGATAAAGTAAGTGTGCTCGTTTTTGGCAGCTCTGGTGGGCAGCCCACAGCAGAACACCCTCAGCTCCTCCTGGATCTCACCACCTGTTTTGTCTATTATTTCATAGTTACTGCCCTAAAATAATTTTGCAAGTTTCATTTATCCATTGGGGATTTTTAATCTTGTTAGCATGAGTACTTTTGAATTCCCATGAGGAACCTGACATAGAATTGAGAATGTTTTACTGGAGACAGGACTAGGTACTCAGAGTTAACCCAGAAGTGTTTGCTCTGGTTTACAACATCCATTGCACTCACAGTTTAAAGTACTCCTGAGTTGGGTAAGAGGAGGTTGAAATCTGGCAAGTGATTTGCTCTGAGTGGCTACTCAATCAGAAAACAGATCATCAGGAGGCACACAAACAGCTTGTGATCCTAGGACATTAAACAGGGTTTAAGTTTTCCTCCCTGCCAAGATAATCCTTCTTTAAAGCACAGAGGTGTTTGTGTAGCGGGGTTCCATTGCAAACAGAATGAATTCTTGGTTTGACTCCCAATGTTTTTTAGGATGGCTGATTTACTATTCTCACACACAGCCCCCTGGAACTTAAAGAGAAGAGATAGGTACTCAAAAAGAGCCTTGATCATTAAGATGCCCCAACTTCATGGAGCTTCTTAGGGGGTTCCTCCTGCAAGGTTTAAGTTTATGATGGAGTTACTAAGCTGGACAGAATGAGTCATTTCTTGTGGGCTGACCAGAAAAACCAAAGGGAAGCTCTTACAGCACAGGCTTTTGGAAAAAATGGGCTGTCTCACTGCAAAACTAAAGAGAAAACAAACCTACAACACACTTGTTTCCCTTCTGAGTCATTCACAGAACCTCCATCCAGTTTTTACATGCATATGCTATTCCTTACTGAGTATAAATTTCAGTGAAACTTTAGCATTTAATTAAAAAAGCCCCTTTTCTTCTCTAGAGGGTTAAAGGAAAATCCTTCAAATGAGCTCAGTGGCAGTGAGATGGTTTGTTTTGGAACCTACAAATAGAAAGGCAAAAACTACCTGTGCAAAAGGGAACATAAGCCCTGAATTTTGTTCCCAGCCCTAAGAAAAGGTGGCCAAAATCATCTTTTCTGGACCATTTCAGATACAGAGCTTTCCCTTGGCCACACCCCGATTGGAGATGGAGATTTATGAGAGACACAGCTCTCATGCAGCTGAAGAGAACAGCAGCCAGAATGACAAGAGCTCTGTTGTCCTCCTGTTTTCCCCAAATCCTCACATTCCTGCACCATCTGGGAGGTTCCAGCTGTGCTCCCCCTTGTTCTCTGAGATCTCAGAGGGGTTTCCACAACCAGAAATCCACCAGCTGGCCCAAAGGGTGAGTTCAAGTGATGCAGGATCTGCGTGGAATCAGAACTAGAACCCTTATCTGCGAGCTCTGTTTTCAGCTAATGCCCAAAGTTACTTATAAAAGGTGAGAATTAAGAGAGCAGTTTGCTCCCTGAGGAAGGGCCTGTTTACCTTTGTTACACTCCCATCTCTGCTGTTGTCAGAGCAGTTACAGTAAATTCTGTCACATAAAAGCACGACCAAGGTGTGCATCACCCGTGAAGAGAGATCTGCCACAAACAGATCTAATCTGTGCCTCATCTGTTTGATTTTTAAGCCTCCCAGACAGACACAGTGATGCTCCATTTCATTTTATAGTACTTGGAGCCTTCTGACATTTGCACCGTGGGGTTTTTCCTACCTTTCCCAGCTGAAGTGGATGCACAGAGCCATCCAAATAGTCCCAATCTTTGGAATTATTTTCAATAATTAACAATTACTTCAAAAGCTGCAGTTAAGAAGCCAATTTAGCATTGATAAAAGTATCAAAAGCTTTGGGGTGGGAGTCAAGATCCAAATGAAAACACAGATTGTGATTATTAATGAATTATTATAATTCATTACATATTCCCAAGCAGATATTTTGAAGACAGCAATCCTGTGGTAAAAATACAAAATAAATTCAGTTAAATGAAAGGATTTACTGGCAGCTTACACTGCTGTGAACTTGATTTAAAGAGACAAAACTTTTTTCAAGGCTTCATTTTTAAATTCCATTTAAGCATCCTGGGGAGGAGATCTCACATATGGGTCAGAAAATAAGAAAGAGTAAGAAAATGAATTCAAGAGGTTGTCAGGAATGAGGGGTAAAATGACTCAGTTTCAGTGGAGTTCAGTCCTTATGGTTTTTAAGCTTTAAAAGGACCTGTTGAATCAAGTCCTTTGATTTGTTTACACAAAGATTTTCAAACGAGCTTCCTCCAGCTCCAAGATAAAACTGCGAGGACAACAGGGTGGGAAGAGCTGAGAAACAAGGAAATACGGTTTTGCCCCAAGCTGGGCAGGGCTGTTTGCCATAGCAACACATTCTGAGTGAGAAAATAAAACATCCATGCTGCTGAAACTCAGTAAAGAACCCTTTTAAACTCTAAAGGGCTCTGCTTCAG
Organism: Xiphorhynchus elegans; assembly: GCA_013401175.1. Taxonomy (NCBI): domain Eukaryota; kingdom Metazoa; phylum Chordata; class Aves; order Passeriformes; family Dendrocolaptidae; genus Xiphorhynchus; species Xiphorhynchus elegans. The sequence goes on along the minus strand of VZUH01001024.1, from coordinate 103,306 downwards.
CCACTTGGATTGAATATTGCCAAGGAAATCCAGGCAAGGTTGATTTCTTTGAAGCTTTTTTGCCTGAATCAAGATTTGGGGGGATAACAGCAATGGTTGGCAGAGGTCCACTGTGACAAAGTGGTGACAGTTGTGCTGAATTGATGTCAGATGGGGCCGTGATTTGGGGCAGTTTATTGATAAACAGCCCAATAGTTTTTATCAAAAGGATGTGTGTGCCAGGGTGCTCTGAGCTCCTCGGGAAAGCAGCACAGATTGGGAAATGCTGAGCTTCTCTCTGCTCCCAGAATGTTTGGCTGAGATAGGAGCTGCATGAGGAGGCAGAGGCTGAGGCTAAGTCCAGATAAGGAGGAGGTAATTCCACTTGGCAAGGTAAAGCAAACAGAGGCTTTATCTTTTCCTGTATAAAAACATTTGCTAAAATTATGCATGCAGGCTTAGGAAGTCAGCATGGAAAGGGCTTGGGAGAGAGCTCGTGGACAGTCTGGGGAGTCCCTGCAGTTGTTTGTGCAGGCCTGGAGATGGCACACCTGGATTGTGTGGCACTGCTGCACTCACAATAAACACTCACCCACAAGCTCGGTTTGCCTTCCGATATAAGAACAATGAATTATAAAAGATCATTAGCTGAACTACAGAATAATGACTTTTGACTCCTAATTCCAGTGGGTTCTCTGATTCCCCCTCTGGAGCAGTAACTGCTGTCCCATGAGCAGTGGGTGGGAGTGTTTGAGTTTTAGCCCTGAAATCTCTTGAATTGAACAAGTTTGCCACAAACTGGAGATAAAGGAGTGATACAAACAGTGCTTGTGAACATATTTCCTCATGTGCACCCACCCATCTATGCAGTGGGTTGCCTAGGACAATTAACACATCTAATTAATATGAATTCACCAAAAAAGCTACTATCACAAGCACCTAATTACTACTGACTTGTTAGAAAAGCTATTATTTTATAAGGCTGAAGAATTATTTTCTAAACATTACTGTAGGACTTCGTTTGGAATAGAAGGACAATGTCTTTTTCCTTATTTTAATGGGAAAAATGAAGTTTCTGAGCATGCTTGTCAAGGAAAAACTGGTAGGGAACGAAGTAAAAGCTTAGGAGACTTTTGAGTTGTGCTGAGAAATCTCTGCACAGGTCAGAGAAAGGGGAACTGTCATGGATACAGGTGGGATCATTTCAATTTTGCATTAGGAATTAGGCTTTTTCTTGTAGTTGTTTCACTGGTAAAAGAATTCAATGCTAATTTTGCTTCTAGGATTAAGCATTAATGGAGCTAATCATCTGTTTTCTCCTCAACTAAATACCAAGACTGGTATTTGATAATTTAAAAAGAAGGGAATCACAGCTCAGTATTCAAGGAGGGATCTGGCTGTTCTCTGGGAAAAGTTCAGCTGAAAACATTTAAAGAAGAAAAAATAGGAAACAAAAGGATTTTCTGGATGTAAAAAATGGCTCTTGACTGCTCTCCAGCTGACATTATCTGTGTAGACACACCATCTCTGGTGGCCTCATCTTATCTGTTGGCAAGTTAATCAGTATTTTAAAGAATTAAATCTTTAACATCTTCCAGTAGCATCCTGCACCTCAGGAAGTGATTTATTGTCGTTCTGCACAGCACATTTGGAAGGGGCTGTGGTTTGTGCTAAGCCTCAGCTTCAAAATTAAACACTGTGGTGTCTGAAATTCACTCAGACCCAATTTGTGCTAAATGTGTTTTCAATTACACTTATTTTCATTGAAAGCAGTCAAACCTTTGAGGACAATTAAAAAGTAATGATGGTGTATTGTTTCTTCATGGCAATTACAAGTGAAAACCCCAAACCACCCCTAACACTGACACAGCAGAAATCAAGGACAGTGCTACACAAGTACTCCCATCTCTAGTCACTCTTTCACATTCCATCTTCCACTCACATGCCCAAACTCCCCTTTCTGCTTAGCTAACAAATCAGACCGACACTCCAGACCCTGATTCTGCCTCCCTGGGTGAACCCCCCCAGTTTTGGGTCAGGAGCGGTGCACTCACGGGCAGCATTCCTGTTCCTCCGGGAGCAGGCGGCCAGGCTGCAGGACCGGCCCCGGCTCCGCAGCCGCTGCCACAGCCCCAGGGCGTGTGTCCTCACACCATTCATCGCCACCACGCTCCAGGCTCCTAGGCAAAGCACAGGGAAGGAATCCTATGCAGACAGAGCTCCAAGATCACTCGTGAACATTTTGAGAGCACCTTTTTCTGTTTCAGAGGTGGAGCCAGCAAAGGAGTTAATTTTCAACCTGTCCCCGGACTGTCTTCTTCGTCAGCTCTGCCTTTGCTCAGAGGGCCCAGCTGGTTGATGATTATTCTACATGGGCTTCCCAGCTTTTCCCCCTTCTTCTGGCTCAAGGAACACCAAAGGGTTACAGAAAATCCCACTTAGGCAAGCATGGAGAGGTCTCTTATCACTACTTCAGGCTTTGAATTTGTATAGTTGTATATTTGAATACTGATAGCCAAGAACTGCTATCAGGAACACTAAAATGCTGAGGGCTGGTGACTGCTCAAACTGAGGAATTCCCAGAAATCCAATAGGCATGCAAAGTCTGCCCAGGGAGAAAAGGGGGAAGACGTTTTAGCTCTGAGCATTTACCACACCATCCCTACAGCCTCGAGGTGAGGAGCTCAAAAACAAGTTTAGCAACAGATTTTGGTGAGAACAGAAAACATCCCATTATTTTGCAGGGACTAAAACCAGAAACAGACATAAGGCACCCCAGTTACTGCTCTGCTCCACTTGGAGCCAGGTGAAGTGTTTGTTTCTCCAGAGGAGAGAACAGATGGAGATGTTTTCCTGACCCACATTTCTCGGAGATGAAAGCAAAAAAAATGTTATTGTTTTACTGTTTCCACAATCCCAGCAACTTTGTTGACTTACATGAAGGATTTGTATAACAGTCTCAAACTCTCACTTTGTTTGGGAAGTTTGCTCTTCCTCCCGTAGCCAAAAACCAGGTCTGTAGCACAGATACCTCCTTTAAAGGCTTTCCAATGTTACAGATTATTACAATATAAATTAAATTGGAGAGCCACTAGCAGAGAGCCCCTTCCCAAGGGCAGAGGAGCAGGGACTGAAGGATTACCCACCACAGCAGTGCCCTCACCCCAAAGTACCTGAACCAAAGGGCTCCCTGAAAGCCTCAGCCTCTCTGAGTAACAAACCACATCCAGAGCCCAAGCAGAGAGCACAGACAACAGTAAAAGGATACAAGACAAAGACAAAAAGCAATAAGTCCTTCTTAAGAACAGAGACAAACCTGCACACAGGAGAGGCACCATCAAGACTGAAGGTCCCAGGCTCAGGCTTAAGTAGCCTCCTGGCCCCTGGGGTGGGTGGGGGCTGCACCTGAGCCTTGTCAGGCAGGGCCTTTAAAACCTGGTGCTGCTCTCAGGGTCTCTACAGAACAGAAGGATGGGGCCTCTGGTAACTGCCTTACCAGAATTTTTAACAGTCATATTGTGGGTTTTGTGCATTAAATATATAGGTGGGTGTACGTTAGGAACTATGGAGTTTATTCATAACAGAGTGAGAAGGTATAAAAGCAATATTAAAATTAGTGCTTTACTATTACAAATTTTCCACTAAATTCTGCTCCTTTTTTAAATCATAAAATTATATATGAAGTACTTTCCACTAGTTTTTTGTTTATTTTAACAAACTGTTATTTTGACTTAGACACATCTTTACTTAACAATGTTTTCATTAAACACCTGCAGGTCTGTCTGCTCTCATCACCCAGGATGTCAGTGCACGGCTCAGCCTCAGGGAATCCTCTCCCGGATCCTCAAGTGGTAAGCTTAGCTGTGTTATTTACAGTTCCCCAAACGCCTGTTGGGGACAGTCTTAATGCTTGTCACTTATTCCCTCACCTGCCTGCCTTGGAGAGTGTAAGAGCACTGAGTGCATTATTAGCTCCAAATTCTGTCTAAGGAACTGCAGAATTGAATGGTGGTGTTTTTCATAACTGTGGGTGATTCATATGAGGAGTGTTTCTATATGCAATGAAAATTTTTTTATTTAGTTTTGCAGAAATTAGACAAGCAAAAATCTAGTATTTTTGCTGTTACCCCTCTTTTACTGTAAGTGCCTCAGGACTGGGCAGAGAAGATCATTATCTGTTAGTTCTGGTGTTTGTTTTTTTTTACTTAGAGCATTGCCAGTGCTTATATTACTGTTGTTTTCATATTAACGCTGTTGCTTGAAAAAAAAAAATCTCCTTGATGTTGTGTGTCAGGAAATCCTATTCTCCTGCCCTCAGGCTTGTAAGGGTGTTCTTGTGCTGTCGCAGTCATAAGTCAAACCCAAGAATTCAGAAAAAAATACAGGCTTAGTTTTACTGTAACTAGGAGAACGTAGTGGAAGTGATTTAATAATTAAGGTTTTCCTCCCTTACCTATTGTTGTCTAATAGCTGACAGGACAGTCCTGGAAGTTACCTGAGCTGCCAAGGAGTGAAAACCTCTCTTGAGTAGCTAAAAATGTCACTTAGGGCAACTTCCACAGAGGAGCCCATCATTCCTGGGGGGCCTGGATGCTCCTTCCCTGTGAACTGGCTCACACCTCCCCTGACAGACTTTATTGCAGCCAAAGGGAAGCTTTGATTTGATGTCCATGCTTTGCTGGGATATGGGTGACTGAGCCCAGCAGTCCCTTCTCCCTCATGCACTGGGGATCCCAAACAGGACAGAACGTTCCAGATGAGTCCCTCCAAGTGCTGGGTAGTGGGGAATTGTCCCTTGCTGTGATGGAAGGCTCTAATACAGCCCACTGTGCCCTGAGCCTTCATCACTGCGAGGTGCAGTCCTGACACGTGGTCAGCATCTCCTGGAGAGCACCTGGAACTGCAGGAGTGGGGAGAAGCTCCTCCCCAGGCTGTGGGGAAGCACAGGATTGCACCATCCCAGAGGGCAGGGCTTGGAATTTGCCTCTGTTGTGCTCCCTGAGGTTCCAGCTGACCTGGATTGACCTGCTCTGAAGGGCAGCTCTGGCACGTGGGGCTGTGTGGAAACGTGCTGAGGGGACACTGTCACTCTGCCACCAAGGAAGGTGTGCACTTACTTGATTCTACCTCCCACACCTGAAAAAATTGGGTTATATTGCAAATAACTTTGAACATGTGTCTGAATGGATGCAGGTCCAGAACAAGAGAAGGTCAAATAGAAATAAGAGAAGGATAAAATCCTCTAAAATCAGTAGGTTTGATGAGCTCCCCTTCAGGCTTCATCAATACCAGGGGATTAAAAAAGCCTCCTGATGATGATGGTACCTGAACAAAGCTGGGCAAATGCCAGCTGTGTAAGGGAGGAGAAGGGCACAGGAGCAGCTGTGAGTGGGATCTTGGGAAGGTCACTCAGACCAAGGAGGGTAAATACAGGGCTGGGGGAAGAGGCAGGTTGCTCTGAAGGGGAATAGCCTCCTGTGTTTTGGGTTTTTTCCATGAGGGATACAGGGAGATGGGAGAGTAGGTAAATAAATAAATGGACATTGTGTTTGGCCTTCCTTGCCTGGTTTCTCAGACTGGCAGAAATGACCCTGCAAGGCCATGGACTTTGACCAGCCAGAGTCAAAATGTAATGAGGCTTTTCTCTCTGTTGTGGCAATTCTAAAGCATCTTCTTTCATCCTCATCTGTGAAAATTAGGAGTATCCTCATGGAATGAAATGGAGTTTACTCAGCATAAACCAGAAGTGAGATCAGAGCATCAGGGAATTGTAGAGAGCCAGAAGGTCCCCCCTGAGCCTCCATTTCTCTAGGCTGAGCCCCCCAGCTCCCTCAGCTGCTCCTCATATGCAGCTAGAGCACATTTCCAAATTATATGAATACTATCTTGTTTTAAAAAATGTATTTTATGTAACTTTTCATTAAGAATCACTGCCACAGTATAGGACTTGCTGTGCTCACCAGGCTGGGTTTGTGCCCCTCTCCAGTTACAAGAGATGCTATACAGAAAATGAACAAATTCAAATAAAAACTGACTAAACAGGGGGACTTCAAGTTCTCCTTTTGCTTTTAATAGCACAGGGTGGGGTTGAGGATTTACCCATAGGAGCCAAAATTATTCCTACAGAATTCTCACAGCAAATACTGGAGTTACTTCCATGCCCTGCTCACATCTTGTGTGTTCCTCACCCCTTTGTTCCCATATCCTCCTTTCCTCGTGCTCAGCACTGAGGATAATTAGGAATGGCTGTCACTTGTTTAAACAAGTGCTTTGTTTGGCAACCTTTATTTTGCTGCTGCTGCAGCTGCAAAATCATGTGCACAGTGTGTTAATTTTTTACCTTTGATGCTGGGGAAGTTTTTCTTTCCTAACAAAAAAATAAAAGGAAACCAATGAATGAGATACCAATCTCTCCTGATCCACACAAAACATATGAAAGCAGCAACTTCCTCAGAAAACAATAGTAAATGAATGCTGATACAAGGGTAAAATAAGCTTGATATTTCCTGGAACCAAATAATTCTTTATAACATGACAGAGAAATGTTAGTACAGACAGAAAATGCAAGAGAGACTAAAAAAAAAGAATGAAAAAGGTGAGGAAATAAAACAACAAAGAGATATCTTGTTGTTTTATTTGGGAGCACAAACTGACAGGACAACAGGATGTATTTTCTTTTATAAAACTAAAAAAATCAATTGATACATTAGCACCCTGAAGTTCTTGGTCACTTCTATATAATGCAGGAGTGGATTTGATGCAGGCACTCGAGTTAAACCATGGTTTCAATCAGAATGTACCTTCCAGTGTATCAATTTCTTCTTGGTGTTTTCCCATGGGCAGACTTTTCCCACGGGCAAGTGAAGCCCTCGTTCCCTAAAGGGTGATTGCACTGAATTTCATTCAATTATTGCAGAAATAGTCAAGTGACCTCATTTTTGAAAGCTCCTGAAGCTTAGGAGGTTGTGGAGCACAGAAAACAATTCTCCTGAGCTCAGTCATTCATGTGAATTAAAGACTGAAACCCAAATTTGGGCCTTCAGATGGAAGCACAATGCAGGTGTCCACTGTGAGCAGAAAGGTCCTCCTTCTCCTGCTGTTCCCCAAGGTTTGCAGTCAGGCTTTGGGAAGTGTTTGTCACACTGAAGGGAACCAGGGATAGGCTGTGATAATGAAATCTTAGCATGATTTATTGGTGTGATTCATAATTGTGAAAGGAAGTACCCCCTGCCTTGGGAAAATGATAGGGGGGGAAAAAATTCCAAAATCATTGCTGTGGTAAAGAGGGAAAAACAAGGGGTGAACTCATTGTAGATTCCAGATTGCTGGATCACTGGACTGGCTTGCTGGCACAAGGTGCTGCAGCCTTTCTTGGTGTGATAAATTGTTATATTATTGGTTTATTGTGCTCTTATCTCTGCTCAGACTAGCAGAGATCAGTTGGATCCCGCCAGTATTCCCAGTTCATTTGGCCACTTTAGATAAATTCTGTAATTGGTTTATGACAATGACAGTTTTCCTGTTTGTGTTGAGAATGATTCCCTGGCTCTGCAGAGCAGCAGGGTCTCCCACCTTCAGCAAAACAGGAGTTAATCATCTCTGGGAGGGGGTAAGGCTGGTTTAGCATGGCAAAGGCTTTTACCAGCAGCTTCCTACAGCAGGTAGGACACTGGTGTGTTTCTATCCCTGTTTTCCAAGCTGGGATCTGGGAATTCCTAGAGTCCAGCAGAAACTCTTTAGCAGAACTGTCAGGGCAAACTCCTGCAGCAAAGCATGAAACAATCCCATGTGAAAAGTCACTTTGTAAGCAGTTTAACCTTTGAACTGCCTAATCTGCTTGTGAAGGGGGAGAGCACGGCAAATAAATTGGCAGCTGAGCAGTTCTAAATCTGGAGGCAGGAGCCAGGCTTTTCCTGACACACCAGTAGATAATTCCCAAGCTCATGAAAACTCTTTAATACTGAAAAGTTTGGCTGGAGAAGGGACTAAAGCACTTTTAAACAAAACTGCAGCACCTGAGAAGGGTGTTCCAGCCCAGGGGACAGCCCCATTTGTTTGTGGCTGGATCTGTAGGATAACCAGTTACAGCTGCACCAGAGTGGGCTCAGTTGTCTGTAATGACACTGCAGAACCTAATTAATAATCTTATTTAAGGAATAGTTTTATGCAGAAATGTGAAAGTCACCACAGTAGTTGTGTATGGTGATGGTCTTCATTGGGCAACACTGTGATATATAAGGAGATAAACCAGTGTAATCTTTGCCTCCTTAAAGACCCACTTGCACTCTCCTTCTGTGCCTCTTTTCTGTGCCTTTGCATATTTATATCCTTGCCAGGAGGTGAACAGACCTTTTCCCACCTTCTCCCAGTCCTCCTGTTCTCCCAGCACACACAGGAGCAACAGAAGGGGCAGGTGCTGAGCTCCTTTAGCAATTCCCACTCTCTGCTTCTCTCCAGCCCTGCACACAGGGATGTTTCCCTCCTGGGTATGACAACTCATCCCATCTCAGCCCTGCAGAGCTGTGGGAGAGGGGAGGAATTTGGTGGAAGGAGCAGAGAAGGGATTGGGGTGGGAATGTGAGTGGCTCTGGAGGGTCAGGGACATTTTGACGTGCTGGGTGAGGGCTTTGCTTGTAGTACAGACATGGAATAGGATAGTGGGGTGTGTGACAAGGCAGGAACAGGGCACAGGGTGGGCTCAGTGACCCCAGAGCCCAAAACTCCAGTGTGCGACAAGGCAGGGATCGGGTACGGGGTGGGTTTGTTGACCCCAGAGCCCAAAACTGCAGTGTGTGACAAGGCAGGGATGGGGCACAGGGTGGGCTTCGTGACCCCCGAGCTCTTTCCCCCCCAAACTCCGCTGTGTGCCCCGTGTCCCCTTTCCCCCCGCGCCTACATCCCCCGGCATGCCCCGCGCGCACTACATCCCCCGGCGTGCCGCGGGCGCGCCGCGCGGTGCCCCATGGGAGCTGTAGTGCGGCGCTGCCCCGCGCGGCGCCCCGGCGGCGCTGGGGCGGGGTTCCGGCGCATGCGCGGCGCGGTGCGGCGCGGCGGGATCTCTCGCGAGGAAGGACGCCATTATCGCAGCGGCCGCACAAAACACCACGAGAACTCGTCGCCCGCCTCACACGGTAACGCGGCACCCGCGGGCGGCACCC
>VZUH01001024.1:64808-82879 GCA_013401175.1 Xiphorhynchus elegans | reverse complement strand
TACTGTTTTAAAATAGATTAATTAAATTAAATTAAACTTGTGTGTGGAGAAGCTAATCTGGAATTCAGGTGAATTTAATTCAGTTGCTTACAAATATTAATTTACTTAATTAAACAAAGGGGGATTTAATTCTGTGTTAAGTGTATCAATTCTGAGGAAGAGTATTGGCAGATATTTAGTGTGATTTATCTAATCTGCTTTAGATTTATACCTTCAGTTGTCTGTGATGAGTTTTTCTGAGGGTTCCAGTGCTGGAGCCGCCTCCAAGCAAGTGGTTGTAGGGAATGGTTTAAGCTTTTTGCTTCTCCTTTTTGAGGCAATGTGAGATAATTTTACCTCTGTGGGTTTTGGGGGAGGGAACCAAAGCAGGGTCTGGCCTGGGGTGGGGAAAGGGGGGACAGTGGGAGGCTGCTCTGGGAATGAGCTGTGTGATGCCAGAGCTCTGAGGGCTCCCTGAGGTTTCACAGAATCCCTGAGGTTGGAAAAGCCCTCCCAGCTCACAGAGCCCACCCTGTGCCCCATGCCCACCTTGTCCCCCAGCCTAGAGCCCTGAGTGCCACGGCCAGTCCTGCCTTGGGCACTCCAAACCTCCCTGGGCAGCCCCTGCCAAGGCCTGACCACCCTTTTCAGGCAGAAATGTCCCCCAATATCCAATTTAAACCTTCCCTGAGGCTGTTCCCTCTCCTCCTGCCCCTGTTCTTGGGAGCAGAGCCCGACCTTCCCTTGGTTCCCCTCTCCTGTCAGGGAGTTGCAGACCCAGAAGGTCCCCCCTGAGCCTCCTTTTCTCCAGGCTGAGCCCCCCCCAGCTCCCTCACCCCCTTCCCCAGCTCCATTCCCTTCCTTGCACACATCCCAGTCCCTCTGTCTGTCCTGGAGGGGCCCAGAACAGGCACAGCCCTCCAGGTGCCCCAGCAGTGCCCAGTACAGAGGGACAGTCACTGTGTCACTGGCCTTTGTGCCCCCCTGGGCTCACACTCACCCTCTGTCACCAGCACCCCCAGGTCCTTTCCCAGCATTCCAGCCATTCTGGACCAGGCACTTCCCCCTTGTTGTCCCTCCCATGGATTCAGCCTGTGCAATGTGAAGGCACCCGGGGCTGGAGTGGGAATGGAGGAGGGAGGAAATCCTTCCAGTGCACCCCATATCCTGGTTTTTGGTGTTTTTGTTGGGTAAGAGTCGAAGGAGCCTCTTCCAAGCCCAGAACCTCCTGAGAAGTGCTGAGTTCCATGTAGATCCACCTGGGGATCCACCTTGGCTAGCCAAGACCTCCTGTAGTTGATGTTTTCATGGGAGATTTTCCAGTGCCTGGGAGAAAGAACCTGCCTCCCACACCCTCCCCCAGATAATGGCAAAGTGACTATGAAATACCTCCCTGTTGTTCCAACTTCCACATGCTGGGGCTGTGGCAGGAAAAGTGGGCACGTTCCATGTCCCTGGTGTAGTTTATCCTCAGCTTCCTGGCTTTCTGCTAATATTTCTCTTTTATAACTTAATATTTGTTCCAGGTAATGCTTCAGCACTGGCAGCTCAGTGCCAATATACATATACCTAATTTAGAATTAATAGGGACTAGTGTTTCAGCCAGAAGAAAGAAAGTAGAAGGGGGAAAAAGGCAGGGAATATGGAGTAAATTACAGGAAAAAGGTGTTTTATGTGGAGAAATGCTGGTAAATACTTCCCTGAGTAGAATATGTGGAAACCATATTGGCAAAATTCTTCTTAACTTGTTGACTGAAGCTTTTTGAAGCTGATAAACTCCTCTTAACTCTCACCCTGTTCAATTTTATCAGGATTTACCCTTGGTTCTGAAAGCAAGGGCAGCCCACTGCTAAAATCTCCTACTCTAAATTGAAAGGATGAATTTGGAAAGGGGCATTTTGTTCAGGGTGTGAAACTGCTGTGGCTGCAGCTCCCTTGGACACTCCCCATCCCCACACCCAGCACTGCTGCCAGGTTTGGTTGCTTTCCCCTGCTGTTTGATGCAGGAACTCGTTATGAGAGCAGAAGTGAATTGTGAATTTGTTTAAAGGGCAGTAAATGCTGATGTTCTGGAGTCAGTGCTGGGGGGTGTGGTAGCTGTTCCAGCCCTGGCTCGCTGGTTGTGCCCTCCTTTCAGGGCTCTGGCACAGAATGTTTTGCTGTTTCTGCTGTGAGGCTGAACACTTTGAGATGTGAGAGAGGTGGGGAACAGGTGTTGGAAGTGTGAAATTACTTCTGGTTGTGTTGAAGGAGGTTCCATTCAGTGCTTTGCTTTGAAGGCACATTGTTTGATTCTTGCCATGTCCTGTGCAGGGCCAGAGTGGGGCTTTAATCTTTCTGGGTCTCCTCAAACTCAGGATTTTCTGTGATTTTATGATAAATATGTGCAGCACACGAAGTATTAAAGTGGATTTAAACAAAACCATTGCAATTCCTTTGGAATGCTTTAAAAGGGACTGATCTATTTGTAGCTGTGACTGACTTAACTACAACACGAGTGAAATGTTGAATCCTGCAAGTAACGTTTTTAGCGCTTGGGTTTTGTTCTAATTTGTCCTTTCTGAGTGAAGATGTGCCCTCAGTGTGAGGGATCCTCACTCACTTTGGAGTTCTTGGAGATGGGCTTGCTCAGGATCCCTCTCCTCAAAATTTATCCTCCACCTGTCTGGCTTGATGGATTTCCTGGGCTCAAGTGGAAGAGGCAAAGAGGAAAATCTGTGTCAGCACTAAGGGATGAATGATCATTTCCATTGGTAAACCTCGAGTTGTCTCTCTGGTGTTTTTTACCTCAGGTTAAAGAGGGAAAAAATCCACTAATCTCTTGGTATTCCTTGTCCATCCCTTCATAAACTGTGGGAAAGCACAGATATGAGTGATTCCAGTGATTTAAATTCAATTTTACAGGCTGAAGGTTTCTCTCAAAACACTAATAAATAACCTTGACAGAATTCCAAGGGAGCAGGACTGAGAAATATTTTGGCTTTAAAATCAGGACCTTATTCTGAAAATGGTTTTGTTGGAGTTGAGCTGTAGAAAAACCAGGCAAGTTCATCCTTGAGAAAATAGGCAAGTTCTGCTTCAGGTTCTGGTTCAGTTAGCTGGGAGGAACCTTGTTCTCACTGAATTTGGGCAGGTTTTAGAGGCCTGTTAAGAGTCAGGCCTGAATTTGCAAATGTAACGTGGCTTGGGAGCTTCATGTGCTTCATGAGGATTAAATACCAAAGTCTGATCCCTTCCAGGAACTAAGCAATAATTTGGATGTTAAAACTTCCAAAAGTTTAGGAATGGTCTTGTATGTTCTTAGACATTCTAAAGTGAAAAATCAATTGAGAAGAAGACATTTCATTTTGGGGTTTCTACTACTGAGCTGCCAAGTCTCTGAACCTGAATGTTCTCCTTACCCATTGGGAGAGAGCAGAAAGGTGGAGCAGCAGGCAAGGCTTGAGCTCAGGCAGGATTCCTGCTGGAGGTGCTGCAGGGCAGGCAGGGCTTTGCTCCTTGGTGAAGTGGCCCAGGGAAATATCCATGGATACCCCTGGACAGTCACTGTGTAGGTTGGCCATTCCTTTGGGGACCAAATCCCTTCCTAGAGCAGAGGAATGGGAAGCCAAGGCCTGCTGCTGTTGGGGTGTGTCTGTGTTAACCCTCTCCCTGCTGCTCTTTTCCAGGGTTGCATGCCTGGGCCAGCTCCTGCTCTGGGCCCCCCCTGTGGTGTGTGAGAGGATCTGCTGCTGCTGCCTGGTTCTGAATGATGTCAGAGCAGGACCTCTCAGATGTTGTGCAGATTGCAGTGGAGGACCTGACTCCAGGAGACCCAGGTACCCTTCCCACCAGTGCCCCCTGGAACCCACTGCTGGGCTTTGCTGGGGGAGACAAGCCACTGCTGCAGCTCTTGTTCCAAAATGTGCTCCTTAACATCACATCCCACAGTTTCAGTAGCTGCACTTGTTCAAACCCTTTAGATCAGATTATTTTATTTATTTTACTGTCCTTTTAAAGGCTTTATTGCCTGGGGCTTTTTTTTTGTGCAGGGGTAGATTAGTCCAAAAAACTGAATGAAATATGACTTCCTACAGTCTCTTGTGTTTCTCCAAACCAAATATATGGTTTAGGCTTTCCCTCAAGTGGGACCTGTCACCCATCTATTAGGAATTGTTGTTTTACTCTTGAAATAGTTTCTCTCCTACATTTAAAAGAAACCCCAAGTGAATGCTAAAGAATCCATACAAGATGTTAGTTAGATACATTTGGCATTCTTTAGTGTGTGTGTTTAGTCGAGCCTTGTCCTCTTGTGGTGCAAGCCCTGGCAATGCTCCTTTCCCTTGCAGTTGTGCTGGAGAACCATGAGGTGGCAGACGACGATGTGGAACCTGCTCTGAAACGGCAGCGCATCGAAATCAACTGCCAGGACCCCTCCATCAAGGTAGCACTGCTTCAGTTTCATTTAACACCAGTTAAAGTCACTTTCTTTGGGAAATAGACTCGAAGAATGCAGGATAAACTGTTTGTGCATAATGCTGGAATTGTTCATGGCCTTCCTGTAAGTGCTTGTTTATTTTTATGTGTAAATTTTAAAGTCTGAGTGATTGTCTAGGCAAAGAATTTTATATGCAATATAACATAGTTGCAGTGACTCAAACATCACTGTGACAGATTTGCTGATAAAGCCAGTGAAGTTGACTGAAAAGAGAAACTTGAGCATGTATTTCTATCACAATTTGTAAATCCTTTCAGCATGTTTTAAATTAGTCTTTGAAGCTAACCACATTCTTCTAACAGATAATTCACATTTGGCTCAGGCTCAGGAGCTCAGAATGTCCCCTGCTGTTCTCATTAGTTTGCTTTAGGGTTGTTTTTTGCCTTGGAGCTGAAATTTGACTGGTATTTTCTGCCACACACATTAAATAGTGTGGAATTGTGCACTTTTGGAGTGCTCATGGAACCTGAAGCTCTGTTGACAGAGCAGCAGCCCCACAACCTGGCGTGGTTTGGGGTGTTCATCGAGTGCAGGGCCACCAGATGGCACAGCTGCTGTTTGCAAGGCTCACTCTGTGGAACTTTTCCCTTTAAGGGCCTGTTTTCCCAGGAGAGCCCGAGGGGAATATGTTTTCTTTTGAAAAAGATTGCTTAGGAAGACAGATTTTATTTATTTGCTTTCCTTGATTTGCTGTTGAGGAGAAAAGTGAATTGAGCGGCATTAATTGTGTTGATAGAATTTCCACTGCAATCATCTGGATTTATCTGTTTGGGCAGGAAAAAAACGTAGTTCACTTCATCCAGGAGGATGCATTCATAGATTTATAATCCTTCTGTTTTCACATGTGGAAAGGAAGACTTTGGCACGTCACTGGAAGTGATTTTGTGGTGGATGAAATCATCCCTACAAAGTGCTTAGGTGCAAATGCCTTTGGCTCGGGTGCTTTTGGCTTCTAAATCAAGGCCTGAGTGAATCTGAGGATGCTCCAATGCTCCTGGATGTCATCAGCTTTGAACATGGCTGAGCTCTGGCCCTGCTAATTCCTTTAGAACTGTCTCCCAGTCACGTTTCTCCAGAGCTTCCTCTGGCGTGTGTCGCCCGAGAGAAATCCCTGTTTACAATGAGTGTCCTTTGCCTCCCCCCTGTGCAGTCATTCCTGTATTCCATCAACCAGACCATATGCCTGCGGCTGGACAGCATCGAGGCCAAGCTGCTGGCACTGGAGGCCACCTGTAAATCCCTGGAGGAGAAGCTGGACCTGGTCATGAACAAGCAGCACAGCCCCATCCAGGTGCCCATGGTGGCCGGGTCCCCGCTGGGCGCCACCCAGACCTGCAACAAAGTGCGCTGGTAAGGAACCCTCCCTCCCTCCCTCCCTGCCCACCCTGCTCCTCCAACAGCTGCAGCCCCTCTGGGGGCACTTCCCTCTGTCTTTAGAGCTGTCAGGAGCTCGGGAGGCTCTTCCTGGAGGGGGAATTCATTTCTCTTGGAGGTCATTCCTGCCCTGGTTTTGTGATGCTCCTCAGAAGGCTCCGTGGACAGTTTGCAACTCTCACATTTCACTTGGCCTTCGCGCAGGCTCGTTCATCCATCCTCTGGAAAAGCCTCAGACAGGTTTTCCAGCCTTGCCTTGCTTTTATTTATGTAGCTGTTTTGACTTAATGAGTTCCTCATCATTCTAATTGCTTCTCATTTTACCTCTATTCACCAGAAGTACAATGGAGGTTGTTTTATGGGCTTGTTTTCTAAAGGCTCCTGCTAGAAAAATATCTGTGCTTATTTTGGAGTTAGAAGTTGGAGATGGAAAATCTGGTGAATAATCTAATGCATTTTGATGAAAGAGCAGGCTTGACCTGCAGTCCCTTTGTGTAAGAGTTGCCTAATATGGTTTTAAATACCTAAATCTTGATGTTCCTGTCATTTTTGTGGAGATGATTCCAGACACAGGAAGCTACTTTTCAAAATAACTCTTTTCCCTAATAATTTTTTGCCTCCTCACTCGTTTTTTGATAGCTAGAAAACACCTAATGTTTCTCTAAATAACTACTACTTGTTCTCCATTACAAAGGCGTTTAGGCATTTAATTTTTCATTAAAATAGGTGCTGTGTGTACCTTTTCTTCTGCTTTTGAGGCCTTCCCAGTCACACACTGAAAGGGTCAATTATGGGCAAGTTCCATAAGAAAAGAAATAAAGCCCATGGAATAACTGCTTGGATCACAGAGCAAGTCACTGGAGTATTACACCAGTGTTTCCCCTGAATACTTTTATCTATAGTTACTTCTTAAAGAACCATCTTTAATCTGGGCTGGGGTTTTTTGTCCTTATTTTAGAGATCTCCAAGTTCTTGTCCATCAGCTGAACTTCTTACTGGGCTTTGTGCACAAGAGACTTGAGCAACCTTTTCAGAAACGGCCCCTTTGGGACTCTATTAATTCATGCTCAGTGAATGCTTTCCTCTGTAAATTGTACTATTTTGAGTTTCTTTAGGGATTTGTCAGATCTGAGCTGTTGTGGTTTGGTGTTTTTGAATCTCTGGAACCATCAGCAATCTGTCCTGTGTGTTAATGGTGAACTTGACATTTAATCTTTTGCTTTGGGTGCACAGGTTTTTGCTGGCGGCTTCTCAGACAGTCTGAGCGTAAATTTAGACAGAATTCTTGAAGGCTCTGAGATTCTCTGCCCCAAATATTTGTTGGTGTTGGTCTGGAGTTGCACATTATCAAACCTGTGGTGCCAACAAAGCACTGAGGGCTTTTTGTCCTGAGCAGGCTGTGGCCTCTGGGACTCAAGAGAAAATAGGGCTGGATGTGTTTGACTTGGCCCTGGTGCCACTGCAGTTGCACAGGGACAGAATGTTTCCCTGAATTCCCTCTGTCTCATTCATAAAAACCTTGGTCACTTGTTGATTAGTGCCAATTAAAGCCTGTTGTGGTTTATCAACCCTCCTCCCCTTCCAGCACAGAAGGCAGAGCTTCCACTGAGAGCCAGTGTGCTCATGGAATCCTGGAATGGTTGGGTTGGAAAGGCCTTAAAGCCCATCCATTCCACCCCCTGCCATGGGCAGGGACACCTTCCATTATCCCAGGCTGCTCCAAGCCCCATCCAACCTGGCCTTGGACACTTCCAGGGATCCAGGGGCAGCCACAGTTTCTCTTTTCCTGCATAAAACCTTTAGGAAAACAAACAAACCTAAAGAAATATAATCAAGGTATTTGTAAAAACCCTAAACCAGCCAGAATTCTATTTTTTTGGGATTTTTATGTATTTCTTTTCTCTGCGAGTTACAAACCCCTTAACCAACTTAATTGCATTTTTATCAGAAGCATTTTTATAGATGATAATAAACTATCCTGCTATGCTAATTCAGACACTTGGAAGGAATAGTAATTGCTCAGCCCTTATCAGTGGTGGTGGCTCTTCAGTCCCTGCTGGGTATCTTTCACCTGTCCTGTGTTCCCTGCACTGGATACCATAACTCATTAGGTGATGTAAACCACTCTCAGAGTTCAATTCATGCCCAATTTTTCTTTCCTTTTATTTCCTTCTGTGATAAACAAATTCCCATTGTAAACCTTCAGGATTCTTTCAGCCTTTAACTGAAGAGCTAATTGCCCCTTCCTGGAAATACCTGAAGACCTTCAATTTGCAGGAGTATTTGACTTTATTTATTTGAAGGAGCCAGTTTGAAACAAAGCATGGCTTGAGGAGTAGAGTATCCTGCAAGATGTAAGGTTTATTTTCAAGCTGCAGGTACATTACAGCCTGCTGTGAGCCTGAGCTCACACATGGAACTCCAGGCCTGGAAAAACATTTCCCTGGAAGCAGCTTCAGCCCTGGAGACAACTCGGGGTGGTGTTTTGGGGGGTGAGAGGGCTTGGAGAGCTCCAGAGAACTGAGTCAGCGATTTGGGGTGTTAACCAGAGCGTGTTAGGGAGGTTTGATTTGGAGAAACTTTGGAGTTCAGCAGGTTTTCAGAAATTCCTGCCCCTCTCTGAGCAATGCAGGTTTATTTATCCTGCATTGGGTCAGAGCCTTTCCTGGGGCCTCCTCCAGCAGCGTTTTCAGGGCAAAAACTGAAGTGGGGCACAAAGGCACAAATGGTCTTTTGTCACTGCTTTGGGATCAATGAATTCCCAGCCTTTCCCTTTCTGCCATCACTCAGCAGTGCAGGGGGCAAATGTTTCTTTGAATTCCCACTCCAAGGGTCCCATCTGGAGATGGGATGTCACTTCCCCAGTGACAGTCCCATGTAAAGGGGTTTTTCCTCAAGGACTGGGGGGGAAAGGGCTGAAGGAAAGTGGCACAACTGGCTGGGCTCCATTTGTACCACCTTCATTTTGGTGACACTTGGGGAACAAAGGCAATATTGACACTGAAACCTCCTGACTTGGGAGGATTTGACCCCTTTTTATGGATTTAAACATTCTCTTTAGAGTCTCAAGGTTTTTGAAGAGCACAGAAATAGAAGCAAAGTCTTGGCATGTTTGATAAATTTTGGCAAAGTGGATTTTTCACTGAGAGAGTCAGAACTTTGATGTGATAATTGCATTTATTGGGCCACAGAGGTGTCACTTTTCAGGCCTTTTGGGGCCTCTGATTTCAGTTCTGCTGATAAAAAGGGGTTTCCTCAATGCCAGCAATGAGCAGCATTGCAGCCTGGAGGAATTGTTGGGGCCTGAGACAGGGAAGTGGGTGGGTGAACCCCAAATTCCTTCTGGAGATGCACTAGACACGTTTATCTGAAAATTACTGTTCTGTCTTGCATTCAAAAATCCAATTTATGAAACAGAACTAATGAATTAAAGGAATTACTTGATTAGATGTCAGCCCCCCCTTTCCTTATCCTGCTTATTTTAGTTTTTTTGGCTTTGATAGGAACCCCCCCCCCCAAATTTGACCTATTTGAGTCCCTGAAAACCATGACAGTGCTTCCCAAAGTCTCCTAATTTGTCATAAAACTTGTCAGCCTTGACCTCTGGAGATTCACAGATTTTGATTTCACCCACATGAAAACATGGATTTCGTGTAGAAGTCCCTGCTGGGAATTAAATGAACTTCTGTGATCCGTTATATTTATGGTCAAGACAACCTTATATTGAAAATAGTGGTGTGATTTTGATTCATTTCAAATTCCCACAGGACCAAGAAGTGGCATCTTGGATTTAAGCAGCTTGTCCAGCAGCCTTTTGGTTGGAGTTTCACATTCCATTATTGTTGCACTAAGATATTGGGGAGCCAAGTGTTTAGGAATTTGTTGTTGGGCTTTGATAAATTGAGAAGCAAAGTCTGACTTGCAGGCAGCACTTTGGGGGGAGAGTGCAAGGTCAGGCAGGGAATTAAAATCACAATTAATAGCAGCAGTTCATCTGGGTTTTGGAGAGCTCAGTAATTCCTGTGTGCATGGGGTGGAACTTCATCTGCAAACTGACCAGGGTTTGAACTGGGGGTTTGTTCTCCCCAGTCCATTTTTTCAAGATTTGAACTGGGAGTTCATTCTCCCCAGTCCAATTTTTCTTCAGTGAGTGATTTCTCATGAAATACCATTTATACAAGTCCAGTGATCCAAGTGAGAGCCAGGCAAGGGCTGAGAAGTGGATGCAGAATGTGTGGCTTGGCTCTTTTTAATTGTGGTGGTGTTTAAAATGTGCCTGTGAGGCTTAAAACACCAGAATTGAACTTTTAGAAAGACAAATTTGAATTATTTAATAGAATATACGCTGAAAATCAAATTTTAGGTAGTCAAGTTTCCTCAGGTTTCAGACAGAGGTGTCAGATGTGTTCCAGGGTTTGGGATTTTGCTCCTTGCCAGGTCATTCTGCAGTAAATTCTCCTGGTTGTCACTCTGAGCCCACAATCAATGTGAAATCCTTGAATTTGGGAGGATGATTCATAATCCCCCTGACCCACCATGGAGTTGGGTTCATCTGGCTTGTGCTTCTCCTCCTGCCTAAAGAAACAATGAAAACAATGATTGCATTTAGTGCAAGTGGGCAGGTTTTACCTCATGAGTGTTGTAGAATGGGGTTCTAGTTTAGTGAAACTCTAAAAATCTCAATATACAGAGGAAAGTGTGGGTTAGATGGGGTGTATTTTAAGGAGTAATTTATTAAGCATATAATAAACAGAAGGGGGCAGAAAAGCCTTATATATTACTTTGGCTTCCAGCCTTGAGAACTTCAATATTTTGAATGTTCCAGTTGCTGGGAGCTTGAAAAGCCAGCAGGAAGAAACTTTTCCTGTGAGTTGGGTGTTTAACTCTGTGAGTGCAGCAAAAGGAGGGAGTGAAGAGGAAAGCAGATAATCAGTGATTAAAGGGCAAGGTTTTCTCTGCCTTTGGAAATGGAAAATTTAGAAACTGAGGTTGTCTTTTGAAATAAACTGCATACCAGTTTACACCAGTTTGAAGTCCCAGGGTTGGTGAGGTGGCAAAGAGCCAGAGTCCCATCTGCTTCACTTGGCAGCAGATGCCACTTCACTGGTGCATTTCCAGCCTGGCTGGAATCTGAATGTCTTTCCAAGCAGGACTTTTTCCTTTTTGGGGAACTGTACATTTTTGCATCTCTTTAGCTCAGCCTTTGTTCCACAGCACAGGGTGGAGCGTGAGGCAGGAAATCTGCTCCTAATAACCTTTTCAGTTGGATTCCTGGACAAAGTGGAGAGTGGCATTTCTTAAAATGCCTTCAGGGCATCTGGAAATTCCAGGTTCAGGCCCAGCTTGGAGCAGCATCCTTGGCCTTCCTAGAAAAACCTGTGTGTGGTGGCAAGTGGCCAGCACTGGCTGGGGACTGAGGAGGAGCAGGAAAAGCAGAGGGAGCTGCTGGCAAGGAGTGACAGCCCACTGTGTTTGCAGGAACCTGCAGCTGGATTTTCACTGAGGCTTTCACTGACTGTGAGAGCCAGGCCATGACACTGCCCCTCTCCCTGAGCTTTTAGTGCTTCAATCTGACTTATGCAGACACTAGAATTGTAAGAAAATGATAAACATCATCTAGAAGCAGTTAATTGTATAATAAAGCATTCAAAGTATTTATATTTCACACGGTGTTTTCTAAACATCAAGCAGTTTGTGTTTCATCTCAGTAAGTAAGTTCATTCACAGTGCTCAGGATCAGCCCAGCCTCTCTCTCCTGTGCTCAATTCAGTCTCCAGTTGCTGCAGTGCTGCTACTTATCTGGCTCAGGAAGTTCAGCCTCAAACAAGGATAATAACTGCAAATTTCTTTCCATACTGGCTGAAAACAAGAGCTCTCTGCTGTTGTATTTTTGTGAGTACAGTTATCTTCTAACAGGCTTGTATTGCCCTGTTAGCTGTGTCATGACCTGGCCTTTTCTTGGACCACAATCAAAAGTAGAAGACTAATAATTAATGTAATTTCTAGCCCAGTATTTTTCAGTCCTGGTTATGTCACACATGGCCTGGATGTTCTGTTTTTGCTGGGTTTGTGTATTTAAGGCAAAAGGTTCATTGGGGACTGTGTCACCACATTTAATTTGTACAGAGTTTCAGTTGTGTTCAAAAGAAGAGATTTTTAAATTTCATTGTGTTGTTTTGTAAAACAAGTTATAAACTTACTTTTGTACCTATAGAGGTGACAGAGGATCCCTGAGGAAACGAGTCTGGCTCTGTAAGAGGTGTTTTTTGGGGTTTGGGTCACTGGAGGTGTTACCTGCTTGTTGGGTGTTGTCCTTTACAGCTGATCCCACTTGGTTGCCCAAGTAGGTTTAGCTTTTCTCAGGGCAGAACAATCCACAGCAGATTTTACCAGCTTGTAAAATTGGTGGATCAAGTTGATCCTAGAGGTGGTCACTGGTGTTTTCCTGCCTGTGAGCCAACCCAGAGCTCCTCTGCAGGTGAGGCTGAGTGCAGTGAACCAGAGGTGAATCTGCAGCTGGAAGAGTCTGGCTTGTGCTTACTGGAGCTGAAAAGTTGATGCTGACAGTTCATGAACTGTCCATTTTGACAAATCCTCATGTGCCTTCTCTTTGTTGTACATGGATTGCAGCTCTCCCAGGTCTCCAGCCATGGCTGGTTTGCTTTGGGTTGGCTTGACCTCACCCTTAGGGCTGGCTTTGTCACTTCTGCTCTGGGCTGATGTTCCCCATGCAGGGACTCCAAAGATAATGTTTGATGGCTGAGCTCTTCCTGAAGATGATGGATAACTCTGCTCTTTCTTGGCAGTTGGCTGTGACGAGGCAAATGGATGGGCTGGTCTTTAGAGCTTGAACTGCTCTTGGTGTCCCACCTGTTTGGTGAACACTTTGGTTGTTGACAAGTTTGCTCTCTTGAGGAGCTGCATTAATTTTTTGGGGCATGAATCCAATAGAATTTCATGTGGTCCTTGCCAGTTTGTGGTTTTGTTTTGGGTGCAAGATCACAAGAGGGTTTTCTCATTCCTTTTTGGATAGGGCTCCTTAACTGTGTGTGCAGAAGGCAAAGGAAGCAGGTGGCCATCAGGAGGAAGGAGCATTTGGGCATTATCTTCCTAGAGAGCGATGAAAAGATGCAAAGAGTGGCTGTTCTTCCAGATGAACACAAGTGTTAGTGAAAGATAAAACAGAGAAAACCCTGAGGAAAACACCCCACTTTCAAACCGGTATCTGTCTGTGTAATTGGAAAAATATTTAGGGGTAATATAATAATTGTAACACTCCTCCAGAGCATGAACTGTACATTTAAGTCCTCTTGTTCATCCCCAGCAGCAAACTGGAAAATAGCAGAGTTCACGGTCTCATTCCCAGACTTGCTCTCCTCAAGGCTGTGTTTGGCTGGAGGCTCTGCCAGCAGCACTCCAAGTCCTGCCCCCCGAGCTCCTCGCGCCGTGTCTCGGAGAGCCAGGGCAAGAACCTGTCTGAAAAGCTCAGGCCCAGCTTTTCCAAGCAGTTTTCATCCATTTGGAGAAACCCTTTTGATCTTGTACCTCCTGGAGGATTTCCCCCTCCCTCCAAATGCAGACCTCAGCTGGGAAGAGGAGGAGATGGTGGGGCTGGTGCTGCCAGAAGTTCTTTCTCGGTGTGATTGGCAGGTTATTGGCAATGGAAACCCAGTGCTGAGATTAATGAGCATTTCTGGAAACTCACACGTTTCCATACTCAGAATGACCTCTGGCAGCAGCTTGCTTATGCAAAATATAGCATGTCCATTAGGAAAAAAAATAATCAGAGGCTGAATATGCACACTTGAAAATCATTAGCGGGTATGTTGGTTTTTTAGAAATATTCTCACCTGGAATTTAAGGGATTATTCAGTAAACTTAATGAAAAAAAAAATCCCCAAATAGAATAATATCTGTAGGTTCCATGCATTGAAGTCTTTTTACTAAGTTGTGTCCAAGAATAGGCAAATTGCAGCCCCAGTCTCTCCAAGTCCTAATGCTTATGGGGAAAGGAATATGTGAGCACTAATGGAAAGTTCTTTAGGCTGTGCAGACACGCTGGGCTCGGGACACACTGCCCTGACCCCTGGAATATTTTCTTTCCATCTTCTCCAGGAGTCCTGGCAGCACTCAGAGAGGGAATTGCTTCATTGGGGATCAGTGAATATCAAAAGCTTTCCTCCTCCTCCTTGGTGTTTGCTGTACTTCAGTACACAGGGAATTAATAAAGGGGTTTCATCCTCAGTAGGAGATGGACAGAGTGAAAAGAGAGCTCGGAATAATAAGTGAGGATGCGCTTGCCTGTAATGAGTTCTAATGAACTCCTCTGATGGGTTCTTGTCAGGTTGGCCCAAGAGTCTGATTTTATGTAGAATCCCATGTTTAATTTTGTGCACATTCAGCAGATTTCTAAATCTGGAAATAAAGATTAGCACATCTCACAGGGAAGTCAATGGGAAGCAGATTCCTGTATCCCTCTCTGCAAGTCCCTGCCAGGAGGGGGGAGCTGGGAGGGGTCGGGCTCTCCTCCCAGGAACAGGGACAGGAGGAGAGGGAATGGCCTCAGGCTGGGGCAGGGGGAACATGAGGAGGAATTTCTGCCTGGAAAGGGTGGTCAGGCCTTGGAAGGGGCTGCCCAGGGAGGGTTGGAGGACCCAGCCCTGGAGGTGCCCAAGGAAGGACTGGATCCCAACTGGATCCAGGCACTCAGTGCTCTGGGATGTGTGACAGGACAGGGATTGGTCACAGTTTGGGTTTGATGACCTTGGAGCTCCTTTCCACCCTCAATGATTCCATGATTCTGTGATATGCAGGGAATGTTGTGGATCTCCATCTCTCCCATGTACAGATTGGAGATACCAGTGGGAAACCCTCCTTTTCAAGCCCAGCGGGGCCTTTTTGTGCTGGTCCCAATTACTGCTTTGGTTTTGTCCCAGCTCAAGTTTCAGAGCATCATCTCTGACAAATTCCTGCCTCAGTGTTGCCTCATGGTCAGCAGATTCCATATCCACTCGTGTTCCATGTGGAACCCTGAGCAGAATTGTCATTTCTTAGTTAGCATTTAGGATGCTTTCAGTGGAAATGTTCCCTCCTCCTGCTTGTCCCCCTCATGCAGCCTTTTGACAGCATCATTCTCCAGGAGCTGAACATCCAACACAGCAAATTCCTTCTCTGAGACTGACAGAATGAACATCCCTTAAAAAAAGGCAACACCCTCCCAAGTTCTTCCTTATTTTATGCCGATTTTTAGTGCTAAGACTTTTTTTTTTTCCAAACCTAAACTTAACAAGAGCGAAATGGTGAGGACTTTGTAAATGTAATTTTATTGCATTTATCTCTGCAGTTGAAATTAATTATTGAAAGTCTTCATTAAAAATAAGCTTTGGTAAGTGACATTTTAAACAGGCAGAAGTGATTGCAAGGAAGATGGTGATAAAGAAGTGTCTAAAAGGAAGTGTAAAATAGTTGAATAATTTAAACTGCCCTGTAAAAACTTCCAGTGGAGGAAAAAACCTCTCACTGGACAGCATTGCCACGTCCCTCTGTGTCATCACGTGCTTGGGGGGAGTTTATGAAAAGGTTTGGTGCTGGCATTGAGAAAATAGAGTTGTCATCTTTTAAAATAATACAAAATGTGAGTGTTTTTCCCTGGATAATGGAGGAAATCTTGCCCAGGTGACTATGAAAGCACCTTAAGCCCTGCTACTGCAGACAGCAAAGAAAGGAAAGCAGCAGAACCCCCCATTTATTGCTTGCTAAAATCTGAGCTCCACATGCACACAAAGAGCTCTGGTACAGCCTGTACTTGCCTGGGATCAGCCAAACATCTTCCAGAGCTTCTCCAGGTTTCAATCCAGCAGCTCATTGGCAGTCCATGAGCAGTCCCATATGTTGTTGGGAACAGATGCACTTAGTGTGAGGGGGAGGCAGGGCATTGGAGCCCGGGGCTTTCTGGAGCCAAAAACCCTCTGCTCAAGCCTTTATTTGTGCCAAAGCTGGGAGCCAGTCATTGTGAGCTCCTGGGACAGGTTCTTATCTTCCCTTAGGTCTCACTGATGGGTAATTTAGTGCTTCAGGTCTTGTGTAGGCTCATGAACATTCAAGTGAGGGTGTGCTCTGCTACAGCTGAAGTAAACACAGTTCTGTCATCAGATTTGTTTAGTTTGTGGTTCAACTGTTTGCCAAGGGAAAATAAATGACCATCAGTCGTGTTTGAGGTGCTGGACCAGTAAAAACAAGAGTGGGCTGTTTGCTGTGGGAGGCAGAGGGAAAGAGGAAAACCTCCCCTGCCACTGAAACACAAGTTTGCTTCCAAGTTCTCTCCTTCAGTTCACCGTGAGCAGAAACAGTCTGAACTCTCAAAGCCTCACAGTATTGAGTGATGGGGTGGGAATAATTTTAGTAATCTCTGGAAACAGATTAAATGCTAATCTGCATGTGGAGGCAATTACTTAGTTCATACTTCCCCATGCAGTACAGTGCAGACTTCATGTGGCTCTGGTTGTTTCCCTCTGCGTTGTCATCACGGCTGATAGAGAAGGGTTTCTGTTTCTCACACACTGAATGCTTTTCTGGTGGCTGCTTTGAGATTTTTTTGATGTGTGAAATGCACAGGAGTCACAGTTGAGTCCTGTTGTTATTTAAAGCTCCAGCCTGGCCCTGTTTGCCCTGGTGCCCCTTGTGCCACTCTCCTCTCCCTGCCTTTGAGACAACACATGTTCTTTAGCCAAGCTCAGCATCCAGTTTTGCAATGAATCCTTTCAGTCTTTTTCCCCAGGGATTGCCCTACTCAGACTGGTGCATTCCCAGGTAAACTGGCCATGGCACCTCTGGAAATGCTCACTCAGACTCTCCAAAGCAGAGTTTGGTGCCTCTTCAGAGCTGCCATTTCCAGACTTCCCCCTGCTTGTCTCAAACTGATAAATTCTTTATTGCTCTGCCAGGGGTTGTGGACTTTTCTATAGTTCCACTGGAGCCATCTATCCATTCTCTGAGAAGATGGGGGTGCTTGGAATGGTGCAGGTGTCTGGTTGGATGGATGAGCAGCCTTTGCTGGAGAAGAAGCCTGGCCCAGAGGCCACCTCGGGGCTGCTCATGGTGTTTTTTATCAGCTTTTCCCTCCACCTCCTGAGTCCCTCTGTGCTCTCTGTCCTGCAGTGTTGTCCCTCAGACCACTGTGATCCTCAACAACGACCGGCAGAACTCCATCGTGGCCAAGATGGTTGGGCAGGAGGAGCCCTTGAGCAGGGCAGCAGATTCCCTGGAAAACATCCTGAGCAAGTAAGTGGCATTCCCAGGAATCCTCCCCTGCACTCCCTCCTGGGACAGGGCAGTATCAGCTTCGAGTGCCAAGTGCAATGTGAGGGGTGAAATAAGGAATGCTCAAGGTAACAGTGTGGGAAATGTTGAAGCTGGACTTGGATGTTTTTCAGGATGACAGTAAAGGGAAAGCAGTGCTTCACTCCTGGTGGGAAAGGACATCTTGGAGTACCTGGGATTGATCCCATGTTAGCTGGCAGCTGACAGTTAAAGGAAGGGTGCCCATAACCACATAATTACTGCACAGTCCCTTTGGAACACTTCAAAATGCTGTGTTGAACCAGCTGGAGGAGGGCTATGCAGGAGCCTTTCTAAAGCAAATGTGGAACTGGGGGTTCTGGGTAGAAAATGATCTTAATTAATATGCTTTTATAAAGTATTTGAGTATTTCTTTTGTGTTGCACACTGGGCTGACACTTTTCCATCGATGCAAATTTAGACAATGTGTATGGAAGATTTTTTATTCCTTCTGCTATTTTCCTTCCGTTTTTATTTTTCTGGATCGCTCTGAGGTATAAACAGCATTAAGCTTGCTTAAAGGAGATTTTTTAATAATACATCTAATTTTGTCAATTGGGGGTGTTTAGTTAAATAATTAATTATAATGATGTGTAGGGCCCTGAGTTGGGACTTGGTGGGCCCTTGAGTTGGGACTTGGTGGGCCCTTGAGTTGGGACTTGGTGGGCCTCCAATGTCCTCGAGCACCGTGGGTCCTTCCCAGCTTGGGGTAGCCTGTGATCCCACGCTGTTCCTGCTGAAGGGCTGTGTTTTCCTGAGACTCCATCCCTTCCCCCCCCAGTGCCATGCCGGGCCGCCGACAGAACACCATCGTGGTGAAGGTGCCGGGCCACGACGACAGCCACAACGAGGACGGCGAGAGCGGCTCCGAGGCCAGCGATTCGGTGTCCAACAGCGGCCAGGG
>VZUH01001024.1:9535-64408 GCA_013401175.1 Xiphorhynchus elegans | reverse complement strand
GGCAACAACGTCACCCTCATCACCCTCAACTCCGAGGGTACGGGGGCCACACGGGCTGGGGGGGCTCGGGGTGCATCATGGGGCTCACCTGGAGTGTTTGGGCAGTGCAAGGGGTGTGTGTGAATGGTTTGTGTGCTGGCAGGATGTCCTAAGGCACCTGGACTCAGGACTCTTCCATTTCAATAAGTACTTGTACCGGGTGTGTTACAAAGAGCTTTTAGGGTCTGTGCGTGTTGTGAGATGGGGTGGCTTCAAAGGGTGTTTTATAGAATCACAGCATGGCTTGGGTTGGAAGGGACCTTAAAGATCTTGTTCCAACCCCCCTGATGTGGACAGGGTTGTCTTCCACTAGTCCAGGTTGCTCCAAGCTCCATCCAAACTAGTCTTGATCACAAGGGATGGGGGATTTATTTTTGGGTCAACAGGGAATCAAAGCAGACTGAGCCTGAGGAATTCCTCACAAAAAAATGGTCAGAGTGCATTCCCCTTGTCCTGTCCCTCCAGTTCCTAAAGAAAATATCAAATTAGAAATATAAAGGTATTTTTGAGAAGATAAGGGCAAACTGCTCTGCACTGTGTGGTAACCAAAGGATGAGGAATATCTTCTCCAAAGGAAATTCTTAGTCACATATTGTCTCTTCACCTTGGCATCTGGAACAGCTGGTTTACAAGAGCAGCATTAAACAGAGCTCAGGCTTTGCTTTCCAAGTGTGAATCTGAGCAGCTCTTTGTACGTGGCCCAGACTTAGCTGTCCATCCACAGGGTTTTCCAGTGCATGGCAAGATCAAATCCCACATCTTGGATGATCCTGTGCAGCCCTTCCCTGCCAAGCTCCTCATCACCAGACACAGGGACTAAAAACCCTATCAGAACAGAAATGAACCTTTTGTACCTTAAAACAATATTATGTGTAGCTGATGTGGAGGCCCTGAGACTTCAGGAACTGCAGGGACTCGTTAAAGCCAAAGAAAATGGTACAATTTGAAGTGCTTTGATGTTTTTTTCATTCTTGGGAGCCAACAAATGAATGGTGGTTCCTTCCAGGTGTCTGTCACTGTGAGGTTTGGAGTTCACTGTGTGAAGCTGAGTGTAATGAAGAGGCAAGAAACAAGGAAAAGTGGGGCAAATCCAAATTAGCTCTTTAACTTTTCTGGTAGTGCAGCTTTAAACCTCATTGCTGGACTGGTGAATCTGCAGTCCCATTGTCACTCCCTCCCATGTGTTTAAGGATTGCTAATTAATAAAGTCAGTGCTCTGTAGTCTCTGCCAATTAATCAGTGCCCCTGTGAACTCCAGCAGGGACTAATTGACAGAAGCTTATTTAAAAAGATCACAGACTCATGGAATGGTTTGGCTTGGAAGGGACCTGGAAGCTCATCTCGTTCCACACGATGATGTTGAATCTTCTGTACATCAGCCAAAATGCTATTTAATTTCTCTAGAAATGGAGGTTTATTTTTGTAGCTTAGGATTTGGGGTTTTTTTAAAGAATTTTTCAAAGATTAATTCATCTTGCTGCCTTTCTGTACCTACCAGTGGTTTGCTGCCCCTGCCAGCTCTGCACCCAGCCTGGATAGGAAAATAAACACGATGCTCGGGCTGATGGAACACGTTCCCTGCAGTGTTTGTGTGGGCAGGTGTCTCCCTTTGTTTTCCCTCGGTTTCAGGCATGACTGATGGCTCCCAGGGAGAGAGCAGAGCCTGGCTTTGCTTCCAGGCTCACATGTCAAAGCAGGGGAGTGTCTCCCCATGGAAAAACGTGAGGAGGAGCTCCATGTCTGTCATCTCCCTGGGCGGGAGAGCAGGGCCAGAGGGAGCCTCAGCAGCCCCTCTCTGCTTTTTGTTCTCTTGACAGGGTTTTGTTGCTGCCAACCTCCAGCTGGCTCCTGCTGCTCCCACAGCAATCCTGTGCTGCGTGGCAGCCCCAGCACTGGCATGGTCAGAGGCGGTGGCAGAGAAAATGGACCTAGTGCAGGAAAAGGATTCAAAACTAGCACTGAAAAAGGAACTAGTTCTGCATCCAGCAGGAGGGAGAGAAAGGGAAATTTCCTGATCCCAAAAAAACCATTGCAGAGGAACTAGAAATTTATGTGTCCTGGGAATGAGGTTCTGAGGGCAGAGGAGGAACCAGATTAATCCAACAGGGCTTTTGGCACTGGAAGTAGAAATGGCCAAGAACCACTTCTGTGATGATACAATATTTGGGGTGGAAAAAGGCAAGGAAGTACCTTTTCATTAAGCACCCAAAATGCAGGCAGGTTATTAGGAAAATTCACAGAATCCCAGGATATCTGGGGCTGGTTGGAAGGGCCCTCTGGGGATCCCCCAGTCCAACCTCCCTGCCCAGACAGGGTCACTCAGAACAGGTGACACAGGGACACATCCAGGGGGGTTTGGGATATCTCCAGACAGGGAGACTCCACACCCTCCTGGGCAGCTGTTCCAGGCTCTGCCACCCTCCATGGAAAGCAGTTCTTAATTAATTAAGGAAAGGAAAATGCTTTAGGGTGAAATAAGCAAAGTGTGATTAACTGAGTGCATTTCTGCTTCCTTAATTTTAAGCCAAGTGTGTTCTTTGGCTGTGCTTTCCCTCCCAGCTCCCTGCAGGTCTCTCAGGAGTCTCTCAGGAGGGGCAGCAGCTGAGTGTGGCTGTGCAGTGCCCAGGCAGTGAGTGGATATCCCAGTGGCTGTGCTGAACAGCCACATCCTCTCTAGGTAGTACATATAAATCTGATAATGCACATACAGAGCCATGCCAAAAGCATTTAGGGGTGTTTGAGTGAGGAGCTGCAAATGATGCAGTTAGTAGTTTTTGTGTACTTAGTTGTTCAGGGGGAGTTTCCATCCAGTTCCAGTCGCTTTTCTCTTTCCTTTTCATTCCATCTCCCCACACACCAGAGCTCAGAGTGTTTCTGCCTCACTCAGAGCTGCATTTCCTCTTTTCACCAGATTTTATGTGCCAGTCTTGTGTTTGCTCCCTGCAAAGTGCCAGATGTGTTGGCAGCCTGGGAGGAATTATTTTTGTATATAATAAAGAAGAATTCATCTTTTGTGCCCTGCACTGAGACAGTAGGTTTGTGGTTAACTCCAGTCATGCAAGTCCTGCTTAATGCAAAATGATTATAAAATAAATTCCCTTTCTGTCCAAACTTTTCAAGCAGGAGGAGAATGCAAGAGATAATTTAATGGGGGGATTGTGGTCATAGGTCAGAATAACAAGATAGTGTCTTTTTTTCCAGGCTGAGAGCAATAAAAGAACAGTTGCATGTGGTAAAAACAGTATGTTCTGGACTCTGTGCCAGTAGAAAAAGGAGATTATTTTGCAAATTGATGAAAATCTTTGGTTCACGTGGGTTAGCAGAGTGTGTTAAACAAGTCTGCAGGCTAAAGGTGTTCCACAAGGAGGAATATATCCAATATCCTATGTGCAACTGCAGTCCTGTCAGCTGGGGAGGAAATAAGTTTGTGATAGGATGAGAATAATTTATTCAGGCTTCCTAGAATTTCTTTGTAAAACGTACACATTTATCCAGAGATGTTTTTTGCTCTGCCAGCTCTGCCTAAATTTTTAGAAACCAGGCAATTTATCTTCAGGAACAGCCTGTTGTTTTCCCTGATAATGTTAACCAGACTTGTGGTGAGCCCAGACAGGGAGGCATTCAAAACAAGCTGGAATTCCTCCCAGCCACCTCCTATTCTGGCTGGCACGGGGTGCTGGCAGCAGAGGGCAGCCACTGTGCCCTGTGACAAGGGTAAAAGAAAAACTCCAAGGAAATATGTGTATAAAAACATGGTGGGAAGGCATAAAACCATGTTCAAACAGGGCATTAAGTTCTGATTTCAACAGACAGAAGTTTGAGGGATGAGTTGCTGCATACATCAATCATAAATAGCTTTCCTTACAAATTATTAGATATGAGGAAGGAGTCCTTCCCTGGGAGGGTGCCCAGAGAAGCTGTGGCTGCCCCATCCCTGGGAGTGTCCAAGGCCAGGTTGGACAGGGCTTGGAGCACCCTGGGCTGGTGGAAGGTGTCCCTGCCCATGGAACTGGATGGGCTTTAAGGTCCCTTCCAACCCAGAGCCCTGCAGGATTCCCTGGTTGGATTCCAGCTGATAATCTGCTGTTCCTGTGCTATCTCAGTGTTGCACAATCAATGTTTGCTCCATCCTGTCGTTACTCATGGCACTAAACCTGCCCCTGCCACGTGGTGTGACTCAGCCCAGAGGTCACGGTGGGAAAGCAGCTTTTACTGTTTGAGCTGCTTTGATGTTACATTTTATTTACTACTCTTGGCTTGTAGGCTGATAAAGCTCAGGCTGCTTAGCCCAGGCCAGGATTTGGAAATACAGATCCTGCTCAGGGTGAAAAGGAGGTGCTAGTCTGCCTGAACTCTGTCACCCTGTTTGGTGACAGAGGATCACACACCCCAGGAACCTGTGACTCTGTAGGTACCACCAGACTGTCCTTAAAGGTCACTTCAGGAGGGGTCAGCCCCATAACTGAGGGGCTGCCTGACCCCAAAGGGCTGTACAGCCCTGGCTGACCCTGAGCTGGGAAGCCTCGTGCTCCTGCCCAGGGCTGAGCAGACATGGGAAACACATCCCAAGGGTGGCTGTCCATGAGCTCTGAGGCACTGCTGGCACGTTCCTCTGCCCATTGCTGTCAGCACTGGCAGGAGTTCTGCTGGAATCCTTGGGTTTGTCTGGAATGAGGCTCATCCTCAGTCCTGTGCTCTGTCCTCCACTTGAGCACGAATTGGGATTGGTCCTGGGCTCTGTTCTAGTTTGTGGTTAGTCTTGAATCCATTAACTTCTGGCATTGTCTGAACGGATTAATTTCAGTTGAGGGCCTAGTATTCCTTTGAATTTAATTAATTTAATTAATTAAATTCCTAGTAGTCCTTTTTTTTCTGCCAAACTGAGGAGCAGGAGCAGCAATAAATGTGTGTAGGTGGGTCTAGCTCTGCTGCTAATGAACTTGAACAGGAGGGAAGAACCACTTGGCAGGTGATTAGTGATTGATTAATTATCTTTGTGCTGGGCCTGTTCCTTGGTAAACCGATTGTTTAGAAAACAGTGTAACCAGTAAATTTGAATAAAGACCAACATTTTGCTTGGGATCTCTGACTACATTCTAAATTATTGTCATTGCTTGAGATCCTCTTTTTAAGTGGTTGAACAAATCCACTATTGATGGCAATAAATTTAAGAAATTGCATCGCTTAGACTCCTTTTTATCTGACATTTTTTGGGGAGAAATGTGGTTCAAAGCTGTTGGCTGCTTGAAATCAGCTGCACTCTCAGGATATTGCAGCATTGCAGTCATCTTCATTCCTGGGACATGACTAAGGCTCAGGAGAGCCCTGTGCTGTCCTGTGGGACACTGTCCAAGGCATCTGAGAGGGACACCTGCACTAGCTACCCCATACCTGGGTGGGCCACAAGGGGGGTGGCAGCATCTTTGGGTCACAGTTGTGGTGAATTTGAGGGTAACTCTGCTCCGTGGCAGATCTCCTGAGCACTCAGGCCCCGTGTGCTGTGTGTTGCAGAGGATTACCCCAACGGGACGTGGCTGGGCGACGAGAACAACCCCGAGATGCGCGTGCGCTGCCCCATCACGCCGGCAGACATGCTGCACATCAGCACCAACTGCCGCACGGCCGAGAAGATGGCCCTCACCCTGCTGGACTACCTCTTCCACCGCGAGATCCAGGCCATCTCCAACCTCTCGGGCCAGGGCAAGCACGGCAAGAAGCAGCTGGACCCCCTCATGATCTACGGGATTCGCTGTGAGTGCTGGGTTGGGTTGGGTGGAAGGGCCGTGTCGTGGCCATGTGGGTGTTCAGGGCTTTTGTTTGGGAGGGAATCCTGGTGGGCCACTTTAATTCAGTCTGTGCTGGGTGTTCACCACAAATCCCTCAGTGCTGAACCCTGGATTGAGGTTTCTCCACAGCTCCTGGCTGTGAGTGCAGCAAATCCCACAGAGATGCTGCTTTCTCAGACAGTGGAGCAAATCATCATAACCCCAATCTAAGTGCTCTAAATATATGGCCTTGAATCTTACTGTTTTACATCCCCTCAATGTGTATTATTTCCAGAGCTTTGCTGGGATTGGGATGGAAGAAAAGTGCAACCTCAGTGTCATAAAACCTGTGGGTTCACAGCAGGAACTCACACAGTACTGAGGGACTTGTTTCTGTTCTGGTGTGCACAAGTATTTGGATCATTTCAGCTGTTACAGAGTAATGAACAGATATTACTTGTTTTGGAACGCAGTTTATATCAAGCTAAAAGGAATCAAATGTGGTTTCTTATAGAATATAGTAGGCATAGCCACTAGTTTCAAGTGAAGAAGAATCTGGGTGCGTGTGATATCTAGGAGAGGATGACTTGGGGAATTGGGGTCAGCCAAGTGCTTTATTCCCAGGAAATTAGGATAGAGAGGATACTGGGGAAAGGCCACTCAGCTGGCTGTGCCAGGCCAAGCTTTGCCTCATTACTTACCTGAAGGAGAAGACTTCAGACTTCTGCAAATACATTAAATGTGCATTTTTAGGGACATTATAATTCAAAGTAATTTTGCTTTCTGAAACCTTTTATTGGTCTCATCAATGTAAACAATGCTGTTCCAGTGTGTCTTGTGGTAAGAATCCCCCCCCCTGCGTGGGTCTGACCAGAGGGTGACTCCTTTGGGTACCAAAATGTTGGTGGTTCTTGAGATTTGCTACCAGGAGCAGCAACAAAGAATCCTGTGGCAGCAAATGAAGGAGACTCATGTCAGCTTGATGAAGCTGCAGATTTAATAAGTAGCAACAGTGGCCCAGAAATGAGGATTTCACAGAATAACTCAGCGTGTCATCACTGGGAGGAACTGAGTGGGAGGGAGGCTGGGATTTAGTGTGTGTGACTGTGGATGAGTCCCAGCTTTCAAGAGGAGGTTGTGCCCGTGCTCACTTTGGTGGCAGAACTGCTGGTGAGTCCATCTGTGCCAGGGTTCCATCCCTGGGGTTTGCCAGGAGGGCACTGGGAAGGGCCTGGCCATTCCATGTGCCCCTCACCACTCCACACAGGGCACTGTTGTTCCATAAAGCCAACCAAAATCCCAGCACAGCTGCCCCCTGGGAGCCACCTCAGGTGGTTGTCCCAGCACTGGGGTTTGGTTCTCTGCTTTGATGAATTCATTTAAACCCACAGGAAAAATCCAGTGTCATCAGCCTTGTCCTTGCCAGTCACAGCTGGAGGAGCTCAAGCCAATAGAAAGGATTTTGTTTTTCCTTGTGCTTCAAGTTTCTTGCAGTTTGTCAGGGGAATGATATTCCATCCTTTTTTTTTTCTGTAAGAAAAACACCGAGTAACTCTGTATTTAATAGAGCAAGTATTTTATATAATATGCAGAAAGTATAGCAAATGAAGAGCTGTGTGCTTATTAAAAATTCCTGATCCTCTGCACAAGGTTTACCACAAGAGAGAGGGAAGTTTATCTTTGGAAGGATAAATTTTCACTTGTGGGATGAATTTGCTTGTGGGGTGGCAGTGGTAAAGAGGAGAGTTTTTGGGCAAGGCACCAAGATGACTTAAACACAATATATGTCATTAAATAGCTCATTACTTCAGCCCTGCTAAAAATGGAGACATTTTCTGGTGAAATGTGATATCAAACTTTCTCAGTTGTAATTTTCTTTGCCTGACAGAAAATACAGGTTTAGTTCCTGGGAGATTTTGCAGCAATTTCCACGAGTGGGTTTGAAGCAAACCAGATCCTCAAATTCAGAAATTTATAAGGAATTTTATAATAAAAAGGATGATTTTGCATGTCATTGGAAAAAGTTGAGGGGGGATTTCTGAAGTTCAGAAAAGAAAATCTATCAGTAGTTCTTCTTGAAAATAATCTAAGTATTTAAATGAGAACAAAATAGTTGCTTATATACATTTATGTATACATATATTTATGTGCATATCATATATATTTATATATATATTAGTGTGTGTACCATTGTTAGTGTGTCATTTCTGGGCAAGTATCTTGCTCTGCATGTGGGTTTTTGCAGACTCTCCCCTGTTATTTTGTCACTTATTTGTCAGTTTTGGTTAATTAATCACTACTTGCATTAAGGGGAACCCATGCCTTCAGCTGTGTTATGGGACCCCAGAAATCCCCTTTGGCTCCATAAAGCATTTGTTGCTCAAGGAATTACTTGTGCATATTGAATTAAGTCTCCTGGCAGGGACAGGATTGTTGCTGAGAAAAACCAACTCAAGGCCATAAATAAATACCCACCCAAAGCCCCAGTGCTGGCAGAGGGGATGAGACTGTGGTGGAAGTTGTGCTGTTGTGTGGAATTTCCTCATCTGCTTCCAAAACTCCTTGGTACAGTGAATTTTCCCCGTTTCCCTTCATGAGTTAACATTTCTTTCATCCAGAATCACATGGCTATATGTGTGGAGATATAGAGATATAGATATTTGTACACACAGCCCAAACGTGAGGCAGGTCGGGCCAGGGTAACATTTGGAACTGGTGTCCTGTAAAATGCATGGTCAGTCAGTGCTGCTGCAGCCTCTCTGTGCCTGCAGTGAAGGTGTTGGTCTCAGGGGCAGTGCAGGATAAGCAGAAAGGCACCACATTTATTTATTATCTGAAA
Organism: Xiphorhynchus elegans; assembly: GCA_013401175.1. Taxonomy (NCBI): domain Eukaryota; kingdom Metazoa; phylum Chordata; class Aves; order Passeriformes; family Dendrocolaptidae; genus Xiphorhynchus; species Xiphorhynchus elegans. The sequence continues at coordinate 55,765 of VZUH01001024.1, read as the reverse complement.
ATGGGAGGAGGGGGCAGTGAGTTCTCACAGAGGAACTGTTGGCTCTGGTGTTTCTCACCACTGGGTTTGTTTTATGAGATGCTCCAGGCTGTTGCTGTTTTAGAGAATGTTTTATTGTACAATCCTGAAATTGTTTGGGTTGGAAGGGACATCAAAGATTATCCAGTCCCACCTCCCACCAGCCCAGGTTGCTCCAAGCCCTGTCCAACCTGGCCTTGGACACTTCCAGGGGTTCAGGGGCAGCCACAGCTTCTCTGGGCACCCTGTGCCAGGGCCTGCCAGGGAAGAATTCCTTCCCAATCTCCCATCTCTCCCTGCCCTCTGGCAGTGGGAAGCCATTCCCCTTGGCCTGCCACTCCAGACCCTTGGAAACAGCCTCTCTCCATGTTCCTTACAGATTCCCTTCAGGTCCTATAAACACACATCACAGTTATTGAGGATGTGTTCTATAAACACAGAATATACACAGTAGTTCTATTTTTTTCAGTGTTCCACTTTGTTACTGTATTTTTATTAACTGTACCAATTTTTCCTTTTATATCCTTCCTTTTTTTGCATTTTCTCTCTTTCTTTCATTTCCTGTTTATAATTTTGGGCTTCTGGTGTCTCATTTCTGAATATCATTCTGGTCCCTGCCTTGGAGTGGCACACAGTGGTTTAACAGTGTTACACCAATATGCCACAAGTTGGAGACCTGCATCCAGACCTTGAATTCCACCAGGAGAGTGGTGGAGAGCTCCAGGAAAAATTATCCAAATTGACATTTTGGCCTCTCTCCTTAATCTTTCATCAGCACTGGAAGTTGATGGATTTCTGTAGTTTGGATTGTTTGGACTACATTGTAAATTGTCATTTTAATCCATCCCCCTTGATGGGGCTGACAGCTAATTTGGGAATCACTCAGGCTCTGGTTACTCTGGAGGTTTGAGGGAAGAGAATGGGACATGGGATGGTGGCAGTGCTCAAAATCTTGATGTGCTGAGGATCTCATTCTATAGGATGTGAGTTACTCTCCCAAGCTGTAGTAGCCTGAACAGGAGTTATGTGGTTTCTGTCTGATGGATGAGCTCATCTTGTGGTCCCTGGAAATCCTTTTTGCCAACATTTTCTTCCCCCTGTGATAAATCCCATGGACTGGAGTTCTTGGGGAAATAATAATTTACTTCAGCCTGTTCCTGTGGTTTTATCAGAGAGTCCTGGAGTGGTTTGGGTTGGAAGGGACCTTAAAGCTCCTGTGGTTCATGGGCAGGGACACCTTCCCCTGGCCCAGGTGCCCAGGTGAGATGCTGTGGCACGTTCCTGCTCAGGATGTCACTTGGGCTGAGCAGACAAGACTGTGCCCAGTTCTGCAGCATCATGCCCATGGCAGGTGGGAAGTGCCAGAAGGTCCTCCTGAGCCATGTGCTGGTCAAAACCTCTGCTCTGAGTGTCACCAGTTGGGCCTCCTGCAGCTGGCAGTCCCCAAAAAGCTGTGTTTGGTGCCTTGGGGAGGCCAGGAGTGGTGACTGTTGTTGGGGACAGAATCTGGGGAGAGAGAGGGAGGGAGGGGGAGTTTGCAGTGCTGTTGGACCAGCTCACACTCGAGGGACTGAGGAGCCAAGGCAGGGAGTTCAGCACATCTTAAGAAGCAAGAAGTGAAAGGAAGCATTTTCTCCCAAAAATCCCCGATTGCTGCTGGTGCAGCACCCTGGGGAGGGGCTGTGAAGCTGCACCAGGGCTGCTCCCTCACACCCCTCCTCTTCCTCAGGGCTGCACGAGGCTGCCTTCAGCTCCAAAGAGCTGCTGCTTTGTGAATCAATTAAAGGCTGCCACATGGAGGGCAGTGATAACCTCTTTGGAGGCTGGGCAGGAAGATAATGGCAGAGCCCCTCGAGTTTATCTCAGCCTGCAGTTCTCATAAATGGCATCACTGCTGGCACTTCCTCCTGCTGCAATTCAGGGCTGCCTCGGGTTTGCTTCTTGCCCGGGCACTTCTGTTTATTTCAACTACTTTCCTGGCCGGTTACTGTTTATAAACTGAAAGAAAGGCAGTGATTTTTGGGAAGGAGAATCAATTGTGTGTTTTCTCTCTCCTTCTCACACTTGTCTCGTTGTTCCTGTGTTATACAAGGAATTACATTTTCCATTCCTGGCCGTAGCAGCTGCTGTCAGTCCCAGCTATGAGGCGTGTAACTTGATTGTGTGTGATGTGCTGTCAGGCACTGCTGAGTTTTTAGGCTCTGCAGAAAATAGAAAATGAATGCATGAGGTCACTTGGACCATCTCTTGCCCCAGTTGTTCCACCCTTTGATAGTCTCCCGCTTTGGCCAGACTTAGTTGAAGTACGTGCTGAAGTGTGCAGGTCCTCACTCCTGCAGAGGCAGCTGAAAACAGGCTGGGAGCATAAAAACAGCTTTCTCAGTGACTTTTAAGTGCTGCTTCAGGAGTGTGTGAGGAAAAGAGGGCAAGCTGGATAGTTTGGAGGTGTGCTCATTGGGGGAGTTACTGCTATAAGTGCTGTAACTCACTTGGACCAGTGCTGGGTTTCTCTAATACCAGCTCAGGGGGCCTTGTGTGCATTCAGACATCACTGGATATCCCTGTGCTACCAGGCCCAGCCCTGCTGGGAGAGCCCAACCCCTGGGAGAAGTTTTGGGCTGTCTGTAATCGATGCTCTGAGTGTGGTGGCCAAGGATCCTCTTTATCAGCACTGCAGATCCACTGGAGTGCTGAAGTTCCAGGGGGAACAGAGAACTCTTTGTATGCCCATTGCATCAATCACTGTTGGCTTTGGGCTCCTTCCCCCTCCTGTGGAACTGCCCCCGTGTTGTGTCTGCAGGGATGGTGTCCCTTCAGGGCCTGGCTCAGGTGGGGGTGAGGCTGCTGCTCACTCACTGTCACTCAGGCTCAGTCTGGCATAAATGAAATCTCCTGCTGAACTTCCAGTGGGCTCCAAACAAGAAATATTGACTATTGAAAGCCTATAAACGCCCAAATTGAACTTTTACAGTGTGGTTTTAGAAGACACGAAGAGTCTAAGGAAGCATTTGATCCCTGATGTTTGGAGAGGAAAAGCAGCTCAGCCACCAAACAAGGATTGATCCACACAAAAATCCCATGTGTTTGTCTGGAAAAGGCATTGCTGCCTGCAAGGAGAGCTGGGAGCTCACAGAGCCTCCTGGATGGGATTCCAGGGAGTCACAGACTCTCCTGACTTGGAACTTCCTTTCCTCCTTCTCCCAGGGGTTAAAAAGCCAGTGAGGAGAATGACAATAAATCCCTGAGTGCTGGGGTTTCTGCAGGGCCAGTCCTTCCCAAAGCCACGAGCTCCTTGGGCAGGGGGAATGTGTTGTTGATCCACCAGGGAGTTTTTCTTGGCAGCACCTCTGCCATCCAGATGGGCTCCCGAGGCAGTGCTTGTGTAACAACACCCCTCCTTTTCCATGGGCTCCTCTCCTGGCACAGCACCTGGGGCTGCTCCACCAGACACAAACTGCTCTTTGATCAGCACTCTTGCCTCGATGGAGGTGATTCCATCAGTCTGGAGCAGCAGGCTGTGAGTCCAAGCAGGCAGTGGATGCTTTGGCAATGAACACAGTGAGGTGTGTCCTGTTCCAGAGCACAGAAACCCTGTGGGATTGTTTCTCCCAGTGAGGTCTTTGCTTGTGGCTGTGGTCACAAATGGCTTTCTGACACTTTAAAGGTGCAAAACTAAAAAGGGAATTTAACTGGAGACCCAACGTTTGGTATCCCTGGAGGGCATTTGAATCACACAGAAGGGAAATAGTGGTGGTCACGAGCTCGGGAGGTGTTTCATTTGGAAGCAGCTCCTCAGTGGCTGAGTAAGTCAAACAGGTGTTGGAGTCTTTAGGGCCTCATCTCCAGGGAAAGCCATTTTGGATGAAAATGCCTGTGCAGCCCACATGGAATTGTGCCCCTGCCATTGCCAGCTGTATGGAGGGCACAGCTCTGCTCCCTCCTGGCACTGCAAACACGAGTGAGAAGGTGTGTTTGGGAGCAAAGGGGACACAGCTGCTCCTGCCAGGGCACCTCCTCTCAATTGCTGTGTCTTTGGAGCTCTGCAGGATGGTCTGGAGGGTAAATAACATCTCTTTTAAAAGTGGGGGAAAGATAGAAAGAAATATAGGACATTTTTTAAAAATGAGGGAAAAAGTGATAAGGAAATGCCATTTGTGCAGTGTCAGGAGCTCCCATGGAACTGTGAGTGGAGCAAGGCTGTAGGAGAGGACAGGAAGACTTTTCTCAGATTAGAGACCCTCTGATTTCAGAGGTGTTTTCTTCAGGGGTTGGCTGATTCATTAGTGATAACAATTCCATTTATGCAGCTGTTGGGGGTCTGTCACCATCAGAGATCCCTCTGGGAATGCCCTGGGGCTGCTGCCATAAGGGGTCATTCCATCCAAGGGCACAGCAGGAACATCCCAAATATTCCATATCCCCGGTGCTGAATGATTTCTGCAGTGATTAATTAGTTCACTACTCCCATTGCCCAGCCCCTCTCTGGTCCTGCAGCTCCCTGACCTTTCCTAACACTTGGTGTGAGTCAGGAATGAGCAAACACAGGGATGGATCCCAATCCTTGCCAGAGTGGGAATGTGACACCCCACTAGGTGGCAATATTGGAATGCTCATGGCTCTCTCCGTGAGGCAAATCAAACAGGTGAAAAGAGCCTGGCTGCCTTTCCAGAGAGGTGCTGAGGTGTGTCTGAAGGTAGAGGATTCCTTGGTGGAATGTGGACTTTCTAGATCCTAATGAATTTTAGTGTTTTATTTTTGGAATTTCTGGTAGGGCCTTTTTAATGTGAGGAAGAAGGGCATTTAAAGCACTTTTAATTGTCATGTTTCCTCTGGTTCTGTGGCTTGTTAAAAATGAGGTATTCAGACCAATATTCTAAATAAATATTAATGAAATATGCAGACAAAGTAAGCTGTAGTAAAATTAGCTTTAAGATGAAAAAGGGGAAGTTTAGATTGGGATATTGGGAAGGAATCCTTCCCTGTAAGGGTGGGCAGGCCCTGGCACAGGGTGCCCAGAGAAGCTGTGGCTGCCCCTGGATCCCTGGGAGTGTCCAAGGCCAGGCTGGACAGGGCTTGGAGCAACCTGGGCTAGTGGGAGGTGTCCCTGCCCATGGAACTGGATGAGCTTTAAGGTCCCTTCCCACCCAAACCACTGTGGGATTCCCTAGTTAGATTCCAGCTGATAATCTGCTGTTCCCTTGGTGTCTGCTGTCAGTTCAGTCTGCAGGAATTTATGTCCCCAGCCTCACTGCTGTTCCAATTGGAATATATATATATATAAATTACATATCTTGGAGAAGGTGTGAAAGCACTCTTTAGAGATTTGTGCCTTAATGTGTGTATTTATATTTATGTAACACCCACATCATGCTGGGCCCTGGAATCCAGGGGAATTGTGCAATATGAGCAACACACTCCTGGAAAAAACAGCTTTGGTGTCCTTAAATTTAGTCCTTATTCCCTAAATGGTCCAATCCAGTGCTCACACCAAGGACCACAAACTTCCCATCTGGAGTGTTCCCTCAGACATTCCTGGCTTTATCAGCTGTGTCCTCAGTGGGATTTGTGGATTTCCCCACTCTCTTTTCATGACAGATCCAATTTTCTGACTGGAGATAAACAGGTTTTAGGTATTTGTGGTAAAGCAGCTGCAAAATGAGCAGTTTTGTGTTTGCTCATAAAGCTGCCCAAGATTTGCAGTGATCTCCAGTGTGGAGTTGAGTTCCTGCTGTCCAAGCAGAAAGGGAATAACCTGGAATTCTGAGGTTTACTTATTTTGACAGTTTGCTTTAGGAGTATAATAAAATAATCTGTTTTCTATGGAAATTCATTTGCAGAAATCCCCTTTAACTGACTCTTCCATACCTAGGCAAGCAGGGAATCTCATTCCTTTAACAAGGCATCTCTTTTCTTTAATAGCTGACAATTGAGACCCTCAAATTTTATAACCATTTCTTACTGTTTGATTGTTACAATTTACTGTTTAAGATATCCTGGTCACTGCCACAGGTCAGGAAATCCCTCTGTGTGTGTGTGTAGTAAACCAGGAGGATCCCAGTTGTATTTGAACAGCTGTATCTGAACAGTTCCTACCACAGCACAACCCATGGTGGTTGGGAATTTCTGGCTGGAAGGGACGATTTGAAGGGGATAAATGTCACAGTGAAATGCACACAGGGCTGATTCTGGGTGAGCTGAATTTTCCTCCCCTCCTCCCTCCAAGTTCCTGTCAGCTCTCTTTTTGGACACTGGGGATGAGAACAATGGCATGGAGAGTGGTTATCCTGTGACATGGTGGATGTGAGGCTGGAGGAGCCTCCCAGCTCTGCCATCCCATCCCTGTGGAAGGTGGATGGTGCTGCCCTTCCCTCCTGCAGCCCTTTGCCCAAACCTAAACCTCCCGGGTTTTGGAGGGGGAGAAACTCCCTCCCAGCTGTGGAGATCCTTCCAAGGAGTAAACAATGACTGCATTTCAGATGGTTTCAAGATGGGCAGTGCGAGCCCTCCTCGGTTCTGCCGGAGGAGCCGCAGCCTGAGGGCGCCAGGAGCAGCTTTGGAGGTGCTTCCTTTCCCCCTCGGCCACTCCAGTGTTTAGTGCAGCACATTTCGTTGTCATGTGCTCTTGGTTTAACAAAAAGGCCTCCAAATGTATGACCCTGCTGAGGAAAAATGCATTTTGTGAGCCAAGGCCCCAAAAATTCGCCCCTCTCCGTGGCTCGGAGCAGGCAGAGCCGAAGCCCTTGTGTTTCAGAAGATCCATCATTTCCCTGCCAATTTAAAGGACATTCAGTTTGTCACTCCAAGGTTTGAGTGACAAATATGACACCCTGTTGTTTTATCTCTGAGCTTGAAAATTCAGGTTGAATTTGAAAATGAGGGAGCAGTGAACCAAATGTGTTTTGATTATGTATTTAATGTAAATTCTGGATTATTTTATACATGTGGTGTCGGATTCTCTGGTGGCACCACTTCCCTAATCTTACCAACTGTGGCAAAACCTGCAGGAAATGCTGTGCCATCTCAGCAGAAAGGGAACTCTGCCAAATCCCTGAAAATGAGGATTTACCTTTTAATTTTCTAAGGCAATGCTCTTGTGGAAAACAATATCCAGTATCCAAATGCAAACTGCTGACACAGAGGTTGTTTTCTGGGAGCTGGTTCTGCCTGTGGTGTCAGGATGGGATGTTCCAGGTCTGGTTTTGATCTTACAAATGTCTTCTCTCCCCCCTCAGTTTGTTCTTAATTAGATTTCTTTGCAGTTCCCTGTTTTCTCTGCCCTGGTTCATCTGCTGCCTCCCTCCTGAGCCGCAGGAAAGGGGGAATCTCTTTCTCAGAAACGTTGTTTTCTTGGGATTTTCCTATTTTAGAATTAGTCCTGGTTTGCAGAGAAACCCAACCCTTTCCCTCCATGAGATCCCCCCAAAGTTTGGGGGTGTGGCAGCATTTCAGACATTGGTGCTGGTGATCCCTCTGTCTGTACCAGCTCAGCTTCACTGCATTTTGGAGATTTTTTTGCTTTGCATTTCTAGGCTTGTTTTGCTTTGCATTTCCAGCTTTTTTCTTTGCAATTCTGAGCTTTTTCCTTTGCATTTCCAAGCATGTTTTGCTTTGCATTTCCAAGTTTTTCCTGTGCATTTCCAGTCCTTTTTTCCCCTTTGCATTTCCATTTTTTCCCTTTTGAACCACACAGAGGTTTCTTTCAGAACCTGTCTTGTCAGTGTTTTTTAATTTTATAGGAGCTTTCCCAAAGCTCTCCCTGTGTTTCTAACCCAGGATGTGGAAGGCAGAGCTCAGCCTGATGCACCTGCTGCCTTTGAAATCTGACTTTTTACATTTCCTGGTGCATGTTTGCCTTCTTCCTGAGCTTTGGCTTGATGAGGTGGGAATGCTGGTTCCTGCTTTCCCCCTGGATTCTCTGTGCAGACCTTTTAGTCTCCCAAACTCCTGGTGTCTCCCTGGATTACAGAATTCTCTCAGGCTCTTGCAATTCGTTAAACAACCGAGCTGTTTTGAAGTCTCTGCTGTGTTTTCATAGAAAGCTTTGTTTAGGAAGTGAGATTCCCAAAAAAAGCAAACTTTGGACCTTTAGTGTTTGAAAACAAGGATGTCCTTTGTTTTGGGTCTTACAGCCATGATCCATTGCCCTGAAGGAAAAGATCCCTAAAAACACAGTCAGGCAGCCTTAAATCACCTAAATCCCCTTGTCAAAGGGCTGGCTTGTGTTGTCAGTGGATTTTTGATGTTCTGTTGGGGTGCACAGTCTTAGAGACTTTTAAATGTTCAGGTAGATCTGCTTGGATTCAGGGGTTTTGAACCTCACAGAAATGGTTTGTGTTGGAAGGGACCTCAAAGCCCATCCAGTGCCACCCCCTGCCATGGCAGGGACACCTCCCACCAGCCCAGGGTGCTCCAAGCCCTGTCCAACCTGGCCTTGGACACTTCCAGGGATCCAGGGGCAGCCACAGCTTCTCTGCCCAACCTGTGCCAGGGCCTGCCCACCCTCTCAGGGAAGGATTCCTTCCCAATATCCAATCCAAACCTGCCCTCTTCCAGTTTGGGGAAGGTCTTTTCCTGCCTTCCCTCAATAAAGCAATTTCTGGGATGTTTTATGTCCCAGCTCTGGCTCATCACACCAGGAGACCTGAATAGGAAGAGCTCACTGCACCTGGTTTGCTCTTGTCCCAAATAATGGATACTGCTTTTGATTTCTCCTTGAATTAAATGCTATCCTGGACTATCCCATGGGTTCCAGTGCAGCAGTTAAAATTCCAAAGCAGACAGCTTCTCCCTGAGAGTTTCCTTGGACTGCACTTGATCAGTCACTTCCCAATCCAGAACAGCACAACGGGGAATGCAATTAAATTGACATTAGGGATGAAAAATGGACTTTTTCCCCCCAAAGTGACCACAGAGCACATGATTGTGTTTTATGTGGGACCCTCAAGTGCTTTGGTACACCCTGACAGCCGAGGGTGGGAGAAGAGTTAAAGCACCACTGTTTTCATTGGCCACCCCTGCAGACATTTGTAAGGCCATTTCTCAGTGTCAGGCACTTTAGCAGCACATCAGGCTCAGGATTTACAGGAGGGAATGTGCTTTTCTTTTGCTGACACCTATGGAAAGGGAACTGCTGCACAGCAGCAGATGGGAATTTCAGCCCATTTCCCTCCTTTTTTTCTCCCACCCCCTTCTTGGAGACACAACAAGGGTTGTAAAGTTCTCTAAGTTCTTGGTGTCGCTTTAAAATAAGAAATCTTGGGGTCTTTAAGGCACTTCTGAGTTAGATTTTTGGTGCAAGTGTTTTCCCTCCTGTATATTCTCTCTTTTATGGCTTCTTAGATCTACAAAAGCCCCTCAGAGCATCAAAAATTAACCACGGTTTGAAAACGATGCCGTAAAAGCTCCAGCTCTGCACTTGGCTGTGTCAGGCTGTTTCAGGTTTGGAGGACTCTGGTTTCATTTGCAGTGCAGAGGAAACTGTGGAGGAGCTCTGGGCTTGTGCAGAGCTGGAATGCTGTGGCTCCAGGCCTCCAAAAACCATTTGTCTTGCAGTAGCACAGCATGCCCAGCTCTGGATGTTCTATATACAACAGCTTAAGCAAGTACTTCACAGGATTAGGATCCCACTTGAGAGGAAGATTGAAAGCCCAGTAAGTGGAAAAGATTATTTTGCTTTGCAAGGTATGGAAAGAACCTGATGCTGAAAGGAAAATCAGAATTTGAGAGATCCTTCAAGCATTGTCAGGGCGAGCAAAAGCTTCTCGTGCAGCTCTGGCTTGTTTAACTGCACTGCTGCCCATCTCGAGCTGGGAGTTTGGAGGACTCTTAAAGGTTCTGGTAGATCTGCTTGGATTTGGGGGGTTTGGGCCTCACAGAAATTGTTTGGGTTGGAAGGGACCTTAAACTTCATCTTGTCCCACCCCTGCCATGGGCAGGGACACCTCCCACCAGCCCAGAGTGCTCCAAGCCCTGTCAAACCTGGCCTGGGACACTTCCAGGGATGGGGCAGCCACAGCTTCTCTGGGCAACCTGTGCCAGGGCCTGCCCACCCTCTGAGTGAGGAATTCTTCCCCAATATCCTATCTCACCCTGCCCTCACAGTTTAAAACCATTGCCCCTTCTCCTGGCATTATCTGTCCACATAAAAAGTCCCTCCTCAGCCTCTTCCTCCTCCTCATATGGACAGTGACAGTGACAGGATTTCTCAAGTGGCTGCTTCTTGTGCAGCCATGAGGATTGTGTATTTTTGGTGGTGTTGATGCTTTGTAGGAAATCTGAACCCCTGTGAAGCATTTGAAGAAAACCCAGAGCCCTCTGCAGCTCACCCTGAGCTGGGAACAGTCAGCAGGAGCCCAGGAGGAGCTCAGGCAGCTGACGTGGTTCCTTCCCAGCCTGAAAGCCATTTGTGCAGATGTTGCACCAAGTGTTCCTGCTCCCAGAACCTGCTTGCTCTCCCTGTCCCTGGTGTCACTGGGCTTCCCCCTGGGGCTCAGGGGCTGCACGTGGAGGGGGCTGAGCCTGGCCTGAGCTGGCAGCAGGGCTGGGGCTGCCTGAGCTTGGCTTCCAAAGCCCCAGCTCAGCTCCTGACTCAGCGCCGTGTTTATGGAACACTTTGGCAACTTAACACCAAGGGCTGCAAAGAGCATCATGTGGCTCTTGAAATGACTTAAGTCCAGGAGTAACGTTTGCAGAAGAGTCTCATTTGGGGTTGTTTTGGTTGGATTGGGGTCAATCCTGGGCTGAGCTTTAGAAGATTTGATTTGTTTGTTTGTCTTAACAGCAATTTTACGTGGTGTCCTCCTTATCAGCCTGAGCAAGGGGCAGTGCCAGTGAGAAACAAACCTTCACCCATGGGTGCTTTGGGGTACTGGCTCCTGCCAGGGTTGCACTGGGTGGGGCAGTGCAGCTCCCAAGGGTAGAAGGGCAGGGTGTAGAATTCCATGGGCACACAGACCTGAATTTTGGGAATAAACTCTGTTGGAGTCACACGACTGTGCAGCTTTGGGGTCTTTGTGGGGTCACTGTATTCCTGTGGGCAGTTCTAAAATGTTCCTTTGTTCACCCTGAGGTGGGACTGGCTGTGTCCTCTCTGTGCTCTCTGGAAATACAGGTTTGTGCTGATTTTTGCCCTTTTCCCTGTCATTTCAGGCCACCTGTTTAACAAGTTTGGCATCACAGAGTCCGACTGGTACCGCATCAAGCAGAGCATCGACTCCAAGTGCAGGACAGCATGGAGGAGGAAGCAGAGGGGGCAGAGCCTGGCTGTGAAAAGCTTTTCCAGAAGAACACCTTCCTCATCCTCTTACAGTGGTTCAGGTAACAAACCAACATCCTCCAAACTCCAACAGCAAGGCACTTAGAGTGGGAATTTGGTTTTCACTGTGCCCGAATGGTCATTTGAGTGTTTGGCTCCACTGAGGTGCTGAAAATGTGCAATCAAAGAATTATGGAATGGTTTGGGTTGGGGGAGGGCATTGAAGACCATCTCATTCCATGGGTAGGGACACCTCCCACTAGCCCAGGCTGCTCCAAGCCCTCTCCAGCCTGGCCTTGCACACTTCCAGGGATCCAGGGGCAACCACAGCTTCTCTGGGCACCCTGTGCCAGGGCCTGCCCACCCTCCTAGCCAAGAATTCCTGCCCAACATCCCATCTATCCCTGCTCTCTTCCAGTCCATCCACGTGTGTTCACTGCAGGAACTCAGCCCATGCAGCTTTGTGCTCTCATGTGGTTTAGTTTCACCACGCTCAGTTCTCTTGAGTAGAAAATGAAAAAGTTTGTGCAACTCTTGTCCCTTGGGGGAGTCAAATGAGTGAATCCTTCCCACCAGGGTGTGGGATGTGCTAAAGGTTGTTCCTGAAGGACTGAGAGGAGTTGTAGGTGATCCTGTGTTTCCATGTAGGTATGGAATAACATGTAATAATAGCTGAGCTGGGAGGTGTTCTCAGAGGACACTGCTGGCTCCTGCTTTTAATATAAAGCAGCATTATGGGACATTTGTACATCAGATATTAAAACCAGGGCTTTGGAAGGGAGCCCAAGGAAAAGGAAGGAAGTTTATTTGCCTGCATAAAAATTTTGGTTGCATGTTAACACTAACCACTGTATCTCATGCAAGGAATGCCAAAATCTGCTTTCAATGGAAAATTTTATGTGCTGGAACAGGGAATCACATCCAAAATCCTCAAATTAAAACAACTAATCAACCTAATGATAACCATAAGCCTTATATGTTGATGGGATCTTTATTTTCAGTCTCTTAGCAATCAGTATTTTAGAATAAGTGGCTGTGAGGGGCCTGTGCTCATTAGACTGCACCCCTTGACTGGTGTTGAGATTTATTACTGAAAACTGTTGTTTAATCTCCTGCTTTGGAGATTTGGAGAGACCTGTGTAGAGATGGAAAACACAGGCTCAGGCTCAGAGAGTTCCTGCCTTCAGAAGGCCACAAGAGAAGAAGTTTTGGTGGGTTTTTTTCTGTTGTGGTTAAGCTGAAAACTGATTTTTCCTCTTAATTCCACTAAATTAATTAGTGAGCCAAAAGTTCCATGGGTACAAATCCACGTGAATGAACTCCTGAACAGCCTGGGCTAGTGGAAGGTGTCCCTGCCCATGGCAAGGGGTTGGAATGGGATGAACTTTAAGGTCCTTTCCAACCCAAACCATGGCAGGACTGGGGGGGTTCAGCAGGTGCTGTCTGAGAAGGTGGGAGGTGGCTGTGCAAGAGCCACCCTGGAATGTGATCCCTCAGTGCCCAGGATTTCCCCAGGAGCTTTTGTGGCACCTGTGCAGGGATCTCCTCTCCCAGGTGCCCCAAAGAGCAGGGAGGTGGCTGCTTGTCCCTGCAGGGATGTCCTTGGGCCTGGCAGTGCTGAAGGTCAGCTGAGGCACCTTGGCATGTCCTTGGCAGGGCTGGCCAGTTGTGCAGCCAGAGCAGAGTCCAGGCAATGACACAAACAGCTGCCTCTGGTAACGGGGTGTGCAAATGTTCCCATGGACTCAGAGGCTTTGGGGAATTCTCTCCCTCCCAATGGCTTTGGCATCGTTTCCTGGGAGGCTGGAAAGGTGGGAGGAGAAAAGAAAAGACCCGCTTTTCACCCCTGTGAAAAGAACAGACCCACTTTATGAAAACAGAACACTCTGCAGGAAAAGGTGGGGCTTTGAAAAGTGAATTTGGAGTCCAGAGCCAAGCAGGAAGGGAGGTTTTACCTGGAGAAAGAGGAGGAGGTGTGAGGAGGAACAGGAGCGGGCTAAGAGGATATTGGGAGAAGAAATGGGAGAGAAAATGCAGACTCCACATGCTTTGAAAGGTGACTTTGGCAGGATGGGGCTGTAATTCCACCTCTGTGCTCAGGTAACTCAGGCACCTCAGGCTTTGCCTCTGTGGTTTGCCATGCCTGGAACCCCTCCATGGAATGGCAGCCTCAGAATTCCTGGGCAGCTGTTCCCCATTATCCCCCCGTGCAGAGGAGGGAGCAGAATTCCTGCTGCCAGCTCCCAGCAATATTTCACAGCTCTGAGGGGAGGGAGCTCTGCATTTCACAGTTATGGCAACAGAGCTGTCAGTGTGGCTTTGCAAAGTGTTCCAGGGGAACCCAGACAGGCTTTATGGGGGCAATTTGAGGTGAGCCTGAAGGGTCTGCAGTTCAGCTACTTGAGAACGTGCCTTTTCCATGGCACAGCTCCAAAGTGCAGCTTCCTGGTGCTCCTGGGCAGGGCTCCACCTGCTACAGGAGAGAACCCAGGTCAGGTTACCCTGGGAAGGATGTGGGGAGAGAACTGGAGCTTTCTGCATATCCTAATTAAAGGATGCCACAGTGGTTTGGGTTGGGAGGGACCTTAAAGCTCATCCTGTTCCAGGGTCAGGGACCCCTTCCACTAGCCCAGGTTGGCCTTGGACACTTCCTGAAATCCTCTCAGATCCACATGGTCACTGCAGTGCTGGACACCCTCCCCTAGGAATGGGGAGACTTGGTTTTTCAGAGCTGTTTTCAGCAGCAATTCATTTGCCTTATTTAAAAAAATATATAAAGGTACCAGCTTGAAGCTCACCTGGCTGTGACCTGACTTTGGCTTCTCCAGCTCTGAGGAATTTTGAGGGTGCCACCACCCCTGGAGACACTCAAATCCCCCTGGATACAGTCCAGAGAAACTGGTTTGGGTTGCTCATGGTTTGAGGAAGGACATTGGTCTGAATGATCTCCAGAGGTCACTTCCAGCCTCATCTATTCTGTGATTTTTTATGACTTATTGCACACATGATCAATGATTGTGAGTGATTCCATCAGAATGGAGTTGTTCTCCAGCTTCTCTCTCGTGTTCTTGTTGGCCCTGTCAGAACCTTGAGGCTTCCTCTGCTTGTTGTGATTTCCAGTTGGAGCAGCACGTGGCTTTGATTTGGGCTGTGGTTAAATGACAACAGCTTTCCTCTCTGCTCTGGTATCAGCTGGAAAAATGAACTGTGTGAATGACATGGAAAAGCAGGAGCTGAGCCCACAGGCCTCGTGGAGCCTCTCGGGGCTGTGGGGTTGGAATTCAACCATCATCTTCAGGAGGAGGGGATTTGCAAACACAGTCATGTGTGAGGAAGCTGGTAGGAAAATCCACATGGATAGTCCTTTTTCATCCTTGATCTCCAAAGGTATTAATTGAGACTGATCACATTTGGTTGTCACAGTAGCCATCAGATTTATGGGTTGCATCCAGTTGTAGCAGACTGGTATTTATGGAGAGCTTGGTTTTCCTTATTTCAGCTGGTTCTGCTGCTGCCTTTGGATGGAGTTGAGGTGTTGATTGCAATGTTTGTCTGCTCCTGGAGCCAACATTTCACTTCCTAAGGTGTGTTTTCCTCACGTTTTCTGCAGCCAGAGTGGCTGCCACAAGAATTTAACTGGCTATTCCTTTAAAAGCCTCAGCCGTGTGTGGAGGGAGGGCCGGAGGAAACGAGGGGTTTGGGAGGAGGATTAATTGAAAAGTGCCTTCTTCCTTTCTTTTCATTTCTCTTAAGATTGTTCAAGCTGTTATCACAGTTTTCCATGTTGGAATTTTTAATTAGTTCTCTGACTTTGGGATTTATGTGGAGATTTAGGCCGAGGTGCTGAGCCTGTGTCACCCAGACAGAGGGATGTGCAGCCAAATCTTCAAAGGGTTTTGCAGCCCTGGCTCAGGCAGGGGCAGAGAATGGCTCACAGTGTGCAGGGTGGGTTTGGTGTTCCACAATGGGCTTTGTCCTGCTTTGGGGGCTGGAGGAGCTCTAATTCATCCCTTAACCTTTCCTTGCTGGGAATGCACAGCCAGGAAGCAAGGACAGAAATCCCAGGGTGAAGTGGGAGATTGGGAGGCCTCTGCACTAGGAAAGTAACTTTGAATTGCAAAACACAGGGAGATTGAGCAGGAATTCCTTGTGCCATGGAATCTGTCCCTCCCACGGCCACTTCCAAAAGGTGCCAGTCCCTTCTCCCAGGGAACAAGCAGCAGGATGAGAGGAAATGGCCTCAAGTTGCTCCAGGGAAGGTTTAGGTTGGATATTAAGGGAAATTTCTTCATGGCAAGGTTTGTCCTGCATTGGAACAGTCTGCCCAAGGCAGGGGGGGAGTCCCCATCCCTGGAAGGGTTCCAGAAACGTGTGGATGTGGCACCTGGGGACATGGAGAGTGGTGGACATGGGGCTGGTGGTGGGACTTGGTGATCATAAAGGTGTTTTCCAACCTGTGGCTCTGTGAAAATGAAAGTGCAGATGCTCAGCTGATAAATGTGAAGGAGAACAGCAAGGAACGAGACAGGCCAAGGGTTTGGCCTTTGCCTTAAAACTGATTTTAGCTGGGAATTAAACACATGTCCTTGAAATAGTTCAAGTGACCTTTGTCTGGCAAACCCAGTCTTGCTGAGCAGTGTCTGGGGAGGGTTGGCTTGGAGAATGAGACAGAAGAAACCCCTGCAGTGGGGTCAGCTCTGCAGCCCTGGCTGAGGAGACAATCTCAGCCTCAATTGCCTTGGACTCGTAAGCACAGGCAGCAAAGAAATGGACAGTGTAAAAGAGTCAGGGAATGGCAGAGTGGTTTGGGGTGGAAGGGACCTTAAATGTCACCTCCTTCCACCCCCTGCCCTGGGCAGGGACACCTCCCACTAGCCCAGGGTGGTGTCAGCTTGGAACAAAGGAACATTTCAGTAGCTGTGGTTCTTTCTGCTTGCACTGGAAGGGTCAGTGCAGCATCTCCCCCTCTGGGGGTGTCCCCAAAGCTGTTCCATGCATTGGGAATGCCATGGATCACATGCAGAAGCTGTTTGGGTCCTGTTGAAGATGTGGGAGCAGGAGCTGAGCTGGGGAACCCTCGAGGAGATGCAGGTGGTGAAGGAGGCTCGGTGGGTTCCAGGCCTGTGATGTGGAGCTGCTGACACAGCCTCTCCTCAAGCTGGGTGTGCTCCTCCTGCTTGTGTTTGTTTTCATGGGGAATGTTTAAAAAGGGATAAATATTCCTTTTGCCTGCTCGGAGATGCAGAGGGGAAAAACAATACTCAGAAAGGATGTTTTGTTTTTAGGCACTCTTAAGTCTCCTCTTTTCTTTCTTCCCAAGGAGAAAAAAGCACCAAAAAATCCAACAAAATCAAGGGAAAAACCCAACTGTGGTTGTTGCAGTGAAGCCAAACTGGACTCTGTTTGAGGTGACCATGTGAGATGTACAGTGGGATCCCATCCAGGCTGTGGCTCCTCTTCCCACCTCTGAAAAGCACAGTAATTGTTGGCTTATGAAGCACAAAAAGGACTTTTGGACTTTCCCATTGAAAATGTATTTCAATATGTGCACATAATATATATATATATATATATTTATCTGCTGCAGCTCGTTTTTCTTTGATACTCTTTGATTACATCACTTTCCTAATCAGACAGTAATTGCTCATTATAAATGAAGGATTAGGTGTTTGGGCACTGCTTTGAGGGAAGCCAAGTTTAACTCGGCTCAGCTGGATTGAAAAGGGAGAGACTGGGAAGCACAATGGAAAGACAAAATCAGGGGGAATGGATTCATGGGAGCCCTGGAGAAGCAGAGGAGTCACAGGGGGCTTTCTGAGCCACTTGTAAAATAAAAAATAGAGAAATTGGAGGAAATGGGAGAAAAAGGGAAAGGCAGAGGCTTAGTAAAGATCTTTGTTCAACTGGAGAAGAGAAGCTTTGGGGAGACTCAGAGCCCCTTCCAGGGCCTGAAGGGGCTCCAGGAGAGCTGAAGAGGGACTTGGGACAGGGGATGGAGGGACAGGACATGGGGAATGGCTTCACATGGGCACAAGGCAGGGTTAGGTGGGATATTGGGAAGGAATTCTTGGTTCTGAGGGTGGGCAGGCCCTGGCACAGGTTGCCCAGAGAAGCTGTGGCTGCCCCTGGATCCCTGGGAGTGTCCAAGGCCAGGGTGGACAACCTGGGCTAGTGGAAGGTGTCCCTACCCATGGCAAGATGATCTTTAAGGTCCCTTCTCACCCAAACCATTCCAGGATTTCACAAATATCCATTCCTTTCAGTGCCCGTGGCAAAGCCACTGGGAATGGAGCATCTGAATGGGAACAAATCTCATTTTTATTTGGCTGATGGGGCAGGTTTTGTACTAATTTGGCCAGCTGGGATTTGTAAATCCCCTCCAGAATTCCAAGCAGCAACCCCCCCATGTACAGCAGGGCAGGAGTTACAGGAATTGAAGGTGTCCTTAAAGGTGTGTGTCCAACAGGCAGCAAACCCAGGGATTTGCTGTGTCCCCCCACTCCTGCAGCACTTCTGTGCTTGGAATTCACATCCCTGACCCAATTCAAGCTGTGTGGATTGTTAAGCAACTAAACTTTTCAACAAAGAAGGAAAAATTAACTCGGTGGCTTTGAGTTCCCAGTTCCCACGTTTGGACCAAAACCTCAAAATTGTCTCCTTGCACAAACATTTGCAGACAGGAGGGGGGGGAAAAAACCCCAGAGGGCTGGTTTTATTCAAGAACATTTTCATTAAAATGTTTGAGAGGATAAAGCTCCTCCTTGCAAAACTAACAGTGTGTTTTCAGTAGAAATCTTGCAGGATTAAGTGGAGGGATTAAAACTTTATGGAACTTGGCTGCAAATGGACCAACCACCCTTTGGAAAATCGAGATGTGGGATTTTGAGCAGGATCATGGAAGGGTTTGGGTTGGGAGGGGCCTTCAGGATCATCCGTGGGCAGGGACACCTTCCAAGGTATCCCAGGATGTCTCAAATGGGAAAAAAGGGGAAGGGAATTGGACTGGTGCTGAATCTTTGTGTAATATTGGGGTATTTTCCTGGCAGAGTGTCCTGACCTTGTCCCTTGTGCTGCAGAAGTGTCACTGATCACAGGCCCAGCTTCTCCTGATTCCTGCAAGGAATCCTCTCCATTTCACTTGACCCCTTCAGCACGGAATTATTGTCAGGATGAGTTTCTTGGTATTGCTGACACCATTAAAAAAATCACTAAAAAAATACTAATTTTAATTCTCTTTATTTGCCTTTTGCCTCTTATATTGAGAATCCCTCTTTCCCTGCAGGTGGAAAACCTAGAACTGGATCTCTGATGTGTCTTCTGCCATCCTGGGTTTCCTGGTCCATGTTGTCACTGTTACCTGAGGATTACCCTCATTTTTCATGGTTAAAAGTCCTTTTTTGGGGGCATTTGCACTTGGCAGTGTGAATTAGTGTTCAAATTCAGCTCAATCAAGAAATGAACCTGCTACTTTTGAGGTTTAAAACAGCAATTCCAGCCTCTTTTGTGCCAATATGAATTACAGAGGATAATCTTGAGGAACAGTGGGGATATTTCCTTTATTTAGAGGACAACTCCAATTTCCAGGCTGCACAGAATGGGGTTTGAGTGTGGTTTTGTGCTGGTGGGGGCCCAAATTATTCTCTGGTGCACAAAGGAAGTTGTGGCTTTGCTCTGATACGACTCTTACAGTTGCAGAATCTTCATTTTAGGTTCAGAAGGGGTTTTTTTTTTAACCATTTGCATTCACAGAGACAAACCAGCCTGTGGAATTCCTACAGTTGTTACCCAGTGGCCATGCCTAAGGACATGGATATCACTGGTGTGGTTGCAGCTTCCCTGTGGGTTTTAGGGGTGGATGCTCGGGGAATAAAGGCCATTTGTGTCTCTCTTTTGCAGAGGGCTCCCAGAGCTCCGTGGCAGCTTCCAGTGAGATGCAGCAGAACCAGCCCCAGGCCCTTCACTACGCCCTGGCCAACGCCCAGCAGGTCCAGATCCACCAGATAGGAGAGGATGGACAAGTGCAAGTAGTATGTCCTCAGCTTTTCCTCAATCCCTCCCTTTGAACCCTCTCATTCCTTTGCTTCTGGTGTAACTCAGTGCTTTGGTTTTACATACTGACTCCCCATCACTGAAGATTTGCAGGAAAGGAACACTGGAGGCTTATGGAAAAAAATACATTAATCATTTGGCAAAACTCTTCCTGCAGGATTTGCTCCCACAATAAATGCACTTTAATTATTCTGTATAATTGCCCTGTTTCCTGCACTTGCCATTGCACCAGCAGCCCTACAAAGTGCAGGAGTTGCACCCCAGAGGTGCTTTGAGCTCTGAATTCCACACCCCAAGTGCATTTATTTATTTATTTGTTTGAAAACTGCACCCTCAGCTGTTCTGGCCCATCTGTTGGCTGAATGCTGTGCATGTGTGTTCATTTAGCTGCGTGTGTAGAAGGAACAGTTATAAATATTGACATTTTTTGAGCCTGAGACCACAACTCAGGCTGGGGATTGTTTCTGTACGTGGGTTTGGTGTCCTCTGGAATAACCCACCTCCACTTCAGCTCCTCTGGCCCATACAGGGATTATTTCAAATTCACTTTTCAATTGCTTCAAATTCAAATGATTTTGGAAAAGTGTCCTCAGTGAAATAATGCTCATTCTGCAGCAACTGGGGGGAAAGTTTCATTGCCACCTCAATTTTTCCATAATTTTCCACTGTTATCATGGGAATTTCCTTGTCTCTTGGTTTCCCTATGGATTTTAAATGGTTTTATCTTAACTGCTTTATGGATCTATTTAGGAGACTACAAAGTTGGTGACTGTAATGCAGTTTTCAAGTCTTGAAAGACAAGGTAGAAGGGAAAATTCTATGAAATCCATGGATATAATAGACAAAATGGGTACATTTATAGATGGAGGTGATGAAATTTGCCTCATTAAAAGCTCTGGACCCATTAATGAGCCTTTAAATTGCTTGTAGGATCCAGGAAAAATCCACTGTTCCCCAAAGCACTTTCTAAGTGTCATCATTTAGACCTACAGAGGCTGAACCAGGAGAAAATGCATTGTTTTTTCAGTTCTGGGCAATAACAGACAGAGATGGGGCTGAGAGGCATTTATAAAATATGGTAAAAAATCAGTGCTGGGGAAGGGCTGACCTCGAGGGGCAATTCTGTCTGCCAAAGAGGAGTGAGGAGGGTTTTTGGGTCATCAAAAGGTGAATAAAGTCCCCTTCTCCCCCTGCCTCCAGCCAGAAAGGATTCCTCCTATTTAAACCCACTCTAACTGGATCTCCTGGATGCTCCAGGCTTTTTCCTGGGAGCCCCAAGAGCTTCTTGTTAAGGAGAGGAAAGTGATTTTAATCTGCACACAAACTGGGCAGTGCTCTAATTTTATATACAGCCCCTTTTGTCAGAGTGAGACTTTCAGGGTGTTTTTTCTCCCTATAAATAGATGGTTTCCTTCCAAAGGAAATGAAACTGTTTGAAATAGAGGGATCTGTGTGTCTTTGAAAATCACATGCAATTGTTCTTGTGTTATAAAATAAGAAGAGCCTTTGACAGAATTCCAAATGATTATCTTTAATCTCATGCAGGCATATTAAAATGAACACAAAGCCTTAGAAACCCTCAAGGAGGTTATTTAGAATCCAATCTCAGGTAAATCACAGGGGCAAAGCCTTGGCTGGGCTAGTCAGGATGCACAAGGAATTCCATCCCCTCTTATCCCAGTTTGGATCAAAGGATGGGCTTGGTGCCAGCCTGGAGTGATGGCTCTGGTCAGCAATATAGAGAATTAATGTGATTAACATTGATTAACTGTGCCCAAATTAATGACTTGTGCCCAAATCCCAGCACTCTGAGAGTCCTTGGCACTCGAGGACTGGGAGTGTGCACAGGTCTGGGGATGACTGGATCCCTTTGGCAGCCTCCCTCTTAGGGATGGGGAGTTTTAGGAGCTGAATCTGCAAGGTCTTTACACTGAATTAATGTCCCACCACAAGCCTTGGGTGTCATCACAGACACAGCCACTGTCACAGAGAAACTCACTGCAGGAATGTTCTTTATTAGTGTGCCTGGTTTCTTTCCCTGCAGTGAAAAGGAACCATTCTCTGCTCCAAGTCACTCTGCTTATACTTGACATAAAAGGAGGGGGAATTACTGTTACACTTTGTTTCTTTAGAGCTCTTTTTAATGGTTTTCACCGAATAAACACTTTGCTTCTGTACCTTAAGCTGTGCTGCTCCAAGGTAGTGGCTGCTTCCTCTAGTCCTGATTTTCCTCTGATGCTCCTTGGTGTTTTCTTTTGTTGTGGATCCCACAGGGCCATCTCCACATAGCCCAGGTGCCCCAGGGGGAGCAGGTCCAGATCACCCAGGACAGCGAGGTGAGCCCGGGCTGGGGTGTCCTGGGGCACATCCTGGCCCTGCTTCCAGCCCTGCCCCTCTGAGAGCCCAGGGGCTGTGCTGGAACCAGGCTTACATGTGCTTTAGGCTGGGAAATGCAACCTGTTGTTTCTGTTCCTGGGGCTTTGGGGGGTTCTTTTTGCTTCTTTTGGGGTGTTTGGGGTTTGATTCTCCTTGAGCAGCTCTGGGTGTGTTGCACTAATGGGTGCTGTATAAAGCTGATGGTCTTTGGACATTTAACACTCAGAGTATCACAGCACATCAGTTTAGCTGCTTGCCCTGCCATCAAAATGAAATTATTTATTATTTAAATGCATCCAGAATACTCAGAGCCTTTAAATTTGGGAGCTGTTGAACAGGAGCTGGAGAAAATTCCAGTGACCATCTCTTAAAGAGACTTTGCAGAATGAACTTACCCTCATTACTGACCAGCTAATTTGGCCCTGCAGTATTTGCACTCCTTAATTCTTTCCACAAAAGTAGCTGAGTGGAATGGAAATGGATCAATTCAGTCCTGAGCCCTTCGCTGGTCAACCAGCAACCAAAGCCAGGAGGATTTACCTGTGTGAGGACTACAGATTTGGTTATTAAAGAGTCTCCAGATACTGCAGGTGGCTCAAACTGCTGTCAGAGCTCTGTGCTCTCTGTTTAAATGAGGAAGGGAGGGAAAAATAAGGTGAAACAGCAGTGCAGGTGACAATTTCCATCTGTCCAGTTTCCCTGCAGAGGGTTTTTTCCTCACTGTTAAGAATATCTGAGTGTGGGTTATTTTAATCCATTTCCAAAGTAGCCAAATCCCATCTCATATTGTGAGGAAATATTGTTAACACAGGCAGCTCCTGTAGAATAAATATTATCATAAATACTCCATAAATATTAGAGGCTTCTCCTTTGAAGAGCTTGTCTGGACAGACATAAAAAAGGATTCAAATGGCCTGGCTCTGGAGGAATGCAGAGTGTGCTGCAATAAACCCCAAGCTGGTTGGGGTGGAAAAGCCAAAAAGCAGATGCTTTGAGGTGACCCCAGGGCTGGGCACCCCCTTTGAGCCTGGCACCCTCTGGCAGCTGTGCTGCCAAACCCCTGGGCATCCAGCTGTGCCAAGGGGCACCTCCAAACTGCAGAATCAAGGGCTGGCAGCTTTGTCCCTCCAAGAAATGTGCTATTTTACTGATTCTCCTTAATCTAGGTGTGCTTTTGGAAAGGCAGCCCTGAGCACATGAATCAAAGCTTCATTTTGTAAAGATTTCCATGTTAGATCTTCAGCTTCCTTTAAAAGACTTCCCATTATTGAGCCTCTTTTTTGTTGGGATAGATGTAATTCCTGTAACAGGGTTGTTAATCTGCTATACTGGATTTGGATAACATAAAAACCAATTAGTAAATAACACTCCCTGCATACAAAAGTGCTAAATTGCTAATTCTGCTTTAGGAAGGGCTTAAATTTGCATTCTTAAAGAAATAAGGAAACCCAAAAATGTTACCTCAGAAACAATCCAGAGAAACTTTGCATAAAAAAGACATTAAATGGTAACTTCCAACAAGCAGAATATGCTGGTGCTGAGACACTTCCCTGCCTTTGATCTCCTCATCCCTGTGGATGCAGATCTGACCAAGGGATTGGGGCTGCAGGGCCAAAACAACCCTCAGCACAACCTCCTAAATGAAGAGGTTGCCTCAATACTGAAGCTGTTCAATGATAAGATGAGAACCAGACCTTCTCCAGCACAGAGCAACTTGTGAAATGCCCAGTTTGTGTTTATTGTCAATGCTTCTTTCTTTTCCAGGGAAACCTGCAGATCCACCAAGTCCACGTGGGGCAGGATGGCCAGGTAGGAGCTGAGCTGAGCTCGAGCAGCTTTTCCTTTGCTCTTTAATGCAATTATCCCATGTTTGAAAGAGGAAAATCTGTTGCAACAAACCACTTGCAGAGTGGTGACGTGCACATGAAATATTTTAAAGACAGAAAGTCTTTCTTTCATCATTGCTGGGAGATATTTCATGGCTGTGTCTCATCCCCCTTGCCTTTAGGAGGGGTGGACAGGCTGTTCTTGTCCCTGCCCTGCTCTGGCCCCGTGGCCAGATGTGGGCTCAGAACTCGACATTTATTGCTGATTTTGAAGCAGTTCTTTTTTTTCATGCCATGCCTGTCTTGGGAGAAACAGACCTTTCCCATCTGCTTTTGGTCTTGCTGCTGAAATGGCTTGAGGAGGGGCTCGTGCACGGGAGGGAAGGAAAAGCAGCTTTTCCTTGCAGTGCTGAGTCACTGAAGGGCTCCATTAGCAGAATTTCCATGGCAGGTGGTGCCAAAATTGCTCCCTTTTGATGTCTCCTGAGTGCTGGGCTCTGCTGGGGTACCCACAGCTCCAAATCCTTCCTGGGAGCAGCTCCCAGGCCTGGCCACTTGCTGTGGGGTTTTTGTGGGGCAGCTCTCACCCCCTCCAGGGTTTGGGGGGGTCAGAAAAGCAAAATAAACCACTTTTCAGTCTGTACTGAGGGTTTCACCAGCAGTGCTTTTGCAGAAGGGAGACTGGGAAAGGGCATGGGTTTGTGCCTCAGAGATTTTGGGTTAGTTCTTGTTGTTCTTTTCTCTCTCTTAGTAAATTGCTGCTGCCCAAATTACAGCTTACAAGACAGATAGTGTGTATGTTTGTGTCTCTCTGAGTGTGCCATGCAGAATAAGTTGGATTTATTTTGAATTGAGACCTAATAGCTTTATTTTCCCCACTGAAATACCTATTCATGTGCACATTTGTGTGTCTGTGCACATATATGGATATGTGTGTATTGTCAGAGTGTGTGAGAGGGGAGAAATCCATGGTTAACTGCCTTTTTCTGTTTTCAATCAGCCTTGTGTTATCTCTATCTGTCCTATCACCCAGGATATATTATTTTTGGGATAATCTGGGGTCTGCCTGAGTGCCTGGGCTGGAGAAGGGGGAGAAACACTTCCCAATGGTCACAGGGGGAAAAACCCTATTCTGGTAATCCCACAGGAAATCCAGGGAACCTGATTTGGGACTGGATCAAACTGAGATGAAAACAGAAAAGAACCATCTTCTGCAATATTAATTTCCATATAATGCACTTTATTAAAAAGTTGGAGATTGAAATGCACTGAAATTCTTTATTCCAGGCAGTAATGAGCACAATACAGGAGGTTTTTCCCCGTGCCTGCTCTCTCAGCAGTAGAGGGCAGCAGAAGGAAGAGGATCCTGAGTTATTTGGGGAGATTGGAAGGAATGAGGAGGAAATTTGGAGTGAGAGAAATGAGCTCTGAAATCCCCCTGTGAAGGGACAGGGATGGGCTGAGGGGGAACCTTTGCTGTGCTGCTGCCCTGGCCTTGGGAGGGAGAGGAAGGACTGGAATGGCTTTCAATTCTATTAGTTTTGTATTCATTTTTATTGATTTTATGAATTAATTTTATTCATTCTACTGAGAATTATTGTTGGGGTAAATGACTGTCAGAAGGAAAATAAATTAACCCCCCAATACTCTTCAGCTGGAACTTAAAAGCTGCTGGATTGGCTTTGGAAGGAAAGGGATGATTCTTTCTAACTGAGACTTCAATAATTGTGCTGAATTGTCCTTGCAGGTCTGTCTGTTTAGAGGAGCAAAAGTGAAAAGAATAGTTTGGACACAACATTTGCCTGGTGGAAATTGTGTGTAAGATCACTGTATTTCTGGAAACAGAGTATTTATGGCAACACCATTCATGATAAGTCAGTGTGTTTAAGTACTTAATTATCTTTAAGTAGGAGCATTTTAATGGCATTAAAATGCCTTTTTTAGCACCTGCCATAATTCAGCCACTTCTGGGGGAAATGAGTGCTTTGGCTTGTGACATTCTGCAGCTTTGCTCTCTAAATGGATCAGTATCTTTGATAAACACATTTATTGCCAATTCAGACTGTTTTGCCCCTCGTTCCTGTTGGGTTTTTGGAATGCTTTTTAGCTTTCAGGCTCAGTTCTGTCCTGGGCTCACCTGGCCTTGTCCTTTGCTGCCTCTTGGTCTGTCTCAGGGCAGCTGGAATTTGGAGACCTTGAATTTTACTGTGAGGGCACTTTGTCCCATGCAGGTCCTTGGGGTTTTTTTATCTTTATCCTCTGAAAATAGAAATCTCTGCTGGACGCAAAGGTCAGCAAAGTCTCATTTTTAGGGCATTTTTTGGTCCCTGCAGCTTTTTGGCCAAGGGTGACAATGAAGACATTCCCACTGATCAGAGGATGGGACGTGCCTGGGTGTTCACAGGAGCATTTTAATACTGATAGGAATTAGGATTTTCCTTCCACCCCCTAAATTGCTTTTTTCCCTTTGTAAAAACCTCCTCACTGGTGGAAGGAATTAATAGAAGTGATTTGTTAATCTCTTACAGGTATTCCTTTGATACAGTGCCTTAGTTCTCTCAGTGATCTGGGGTAGTTTAAAGCAAGATTGTTTAATGAAGGGTTTGGAAAAGGATAATATTTTCTGTCATCTCTTTTTTTCTTTATTTTTCTCCTAAGAAGGTGGGTTGTTCCATTAAAATTCCATTCAAGCAGACGGGAGCATTTATAATGCTCCAAAGAATATGCTCTCTATTTTGGAGTATATTATGTTCTTTATTCACCCAAATCTTGTTTTAATATTGCTGTAAACTTAATAAGAGGAGATGAGATACCAAGTGATAATCTTTTAAATATAAGGGAAAATAATTTTCTGCACCTTGATAGAAGACAGAGGTCTAAGCTGCCTCTTATTAGAGATTTTGGTAATAAAATCTCAGCTTGTAGAATAGCAGTGATCACAAAGCTATCTGGCTGGGCTAATCTGGAGAAATCATTTCTTTTTTGTTTTGTTTATTTTTTTTTTGAGTGCCCTTCATTTATGATTCTTCTCATCATGTGATGAGAGCCCTGGTTGTGCCACAAATTCCAACTGCCCCCTCCTGGCAGGGGGTTGTGGCCATGGGAAGGGGCTTCTCTGCTTTGGCTCCTCTCTTTTGGCCAAGTCTGGGGCACCAACCCCACCCCTTTGGAAAATGAGACCACAGCAGGGCAGGGGAAGAAGGAGTTTATCCTTGAAAAGAAAACCTCTGTGATTTACAGACTTTTCAGGGGCTGAACAAGTCAATGTTCAACAGAATGAGATTTCACCAATACATTGACTTTTGCCTGGTGTTCATATATTTAATCCTTTCTATCATTCAATTTTCAGGCCAATTTTCCAGAATCCTTAAAGTATTTCAAACTAGCTGAGGGAATAAATACATTTGATCCAATAAATTCTTAAAAATATGAGGAAGGATGGTCAGAGATCCCAAATGTGAGATTCCTGTGCTGTTGGAACACACCATATAGATTTGCACTACAAGTTGACCACTTCCTTGCTTCCTTTAGACATTAAAGCCCCACCTCAGCAGCACAGGTTAATTTGTGCTCTGTCTTAATTAGCTGAGCTGCAGTTCCCTCATTCAGAGCACACCTCTCCATTGCTCTGAGGTGCATTTGGAAGGTCTCTTTGGCAAACCATCACCTCAGCCTCTCTTTAGTGCTCTGTGAGCAGCCTCATTCTTGGTGCAGAGAGCATTGAGATGATAAACTTGCTTCCCTTGATTTGATCCAGTCTGCTGGGATTAGTTGTTGTATCCTGACTCCATCAATTATCCACTTGGATCTATCAGTTCCTGCCTGGGCTGGAAGCAAAACTCCTTTTTGCTTTTCCTTTGATCCAAACTCTGGGCTCCAACCAGGGTCGATTATGAATGAATCCAGTTTAGAAATCACTTCCTTTTTTTTTCTGTGACTGTTCTTACCCCTGAAATATGTCATTCCATTCTTCTGGAGCGCTGCTAAATATTTGTGAGGAGCAGCAGAAGTGTCAGGGAGTTCAGCAGGGGGAAGTGCTGGAATGGGGTTATTCATTTATCACCACAGTGGCATTTCCTGGTCACTGTTCTGGTGGAGGTTGGGATGGCATTGGCCAGGAGGGATCTCATCCCACAGGACCACATGGAGGAGGTGCCATCCTCAGGAGAGTGGAGGACACGTGGAATGGCTTCTCACTGCCAGAGGGCAGGGTTACGTGGGATTTTGGGAAGAATGAGGGTGGGCAGCCCCTGGCACAGGTTGCCCAGAGAAGCTGTGGCTGCCCCATCCCTGGAAGCGTCCAAGGCCAGGTTGGACAGGGCTTGGAGCAACCTGGGCTGGTGGAAGGTGTCCCTGCCCATGGCAGGGAGTGGAACTGGATGGTCTTCCAGGTCCCTTCCCACCCAAACCAGTCAAGGATTCTCTGACTGAAGCCCAGCCCATCTGACATGTAGTTTGGTGTGGTTTGTGATGGGTTGAACCCAACCAGAGCCCGAGGTCGGTGGTGCCAGGAGATGTAAGAGCAGTGGGAAAATGCTGCTCAGGACTTCTCACTTCTGGAACTGTGCTGGGCCACTGCTGGGCTTTGAGCTTTTCTCCAGCAGAGCCCAGTCCAAGGCCAGGCCATGGGGCAGTGTGGACAGAGGAGGTGTCTGGGTGGGGAGGGGACAGGCAGAGTGACCCAGAGACCTTGCTGTGAGAGGAGTGGTGGCCTTCCAGCCATGGCACGGGCACTGCTGGGGATGCCCTCTGGGATCGTGTTTTCCTCCCACAGGTTCTCAGTGGGGCAGTGCATGGGGAGGTGTCAGAGCAGGGAGGAGGGGACAGGTGTGGGGGTGGTCACAGCTGGGTCACAGCTGGCAGGGAGCTGCATTTCTGCCCCCACTCGGTGTGACATCCCCTGAAGCAGGGACTGCTCTGCCTCTCTGTGCTCCCCTGGAGGACAGGACTTGCTCTCCACAGCCACGTGGGCAAACACCACATGGATGGACCTCAGGGTGTGTCTGCCCTGTCCCATGTCCTTCTGGGATGTGAGGACAGGAGTGATCTGTGGCTCATCTGTTCGGAATTAGAGTGAGTGTGGCTTGGCCTCGTGTCACGGGAGTGGAGCTGTCCCAAACATTTGTCCCTGGCCGTGGTCTTCCCCAAGGGATGCAAAGGCTTTGGCCACCCTTTGGAGGCTGTTTAGTCCATCAGTGGACCAAAAGTCACTCAGGAGCTCCATGATTGTGTTGCAGGGCCATATCTGTCCATCTGTGAAAGCCCCAAACTCGAGGGCTTTTCATCTCCCATGGACATTTTCCAAAGGCAAAGAATTCCCATTTGGCTCCCTGTGCTTTGTCTGGAGCAGAGAAGGAGGAGCTGAGGAAATGCAGGGTTCTGAATGCTGGAAATGCAGGATTCTGGGGGCTTGCCCTAGAAATGGGCAGATCAAACTTCCTCCTGTCCTTTTGGCAGATATCATTATACAAGAACATTTTCCAGGTGCTCATTTGTGTCTTCATTAGGGATGCTCCTTTTCTTTGGCAAAATGGAATTGAGAGGGCTTGCTTTGACATTCAGGTCTTGGCTTGGCAATATCTGGGTTACTTGACTGAGGATCCAGAGGTGCTCATGAACAGTGTCTTGCTGATGATTATGGGAAGACACTGCAATGGATTTGGAGATTGTGCCAAACCTGGTTTCTTTAAAAATGTGCTCTTTAAAAGAGCAGGATTTTGTGTCACTGATGAAGGTGTGAATCAAGAGTGACCTGGTTAATAATTAAGGAGTAACAGCCTTACAAAGGCAGAGTTTCCCAAATGAAGCACCCACAGTCCCAGGTTTTAACAGGGTTTTAATCCTATTTCCTTTCCTGTTACATCACAGGTTGTTTCAGAGGTATTTAGTGTTAGTTTATTTTTTCCTGCTTGAAATACCAAGTAGAAAAGCTTGTCCTTTCAGCCTTGTATCTTAAATCAACATAAATTGTAAAACTATAACAATGGAATCCAAATTTCCAGTGGAATCCAAACTTCCATATGGGCTGAGCAAGACTTTGACCTTCCTCGCTGTTTTGTTCCTTAAATAATTGACATTTCCAGCCAAATCTTTGTATTTTTCTCATCAGAACTTCTCGTAAGGAAAAACCCAAATCCTTTTAACTGTGGAGTGCTGCATAATTGCAAAGAAAGGAGCTGTAATTCGTAAGGAAATGTGAATTATTCCCTAGAAACTAATAGGATTGCTTTCAAACTGCTTTGCTTAGCCTGGGAAAACACAAGTGGCAAGTTGGTTTTCCCAGCTCCCCTCCTGGCCTGGCACAGCCCATCCTTAACCCTTATTTATTCCTTATTCCACATCCAGCAGCCCTTATTTATTCCTTATTCCAGGCATTCCCAGCAGCAGGGATCAAGGGAAGGGACTTGAAAGTCACATTCCTGAGCCATTGCAGTGAGTTGGGTTGAGCTTTGTTAAGCCAGACCTTGATGTCAGTACAAGGAGTGACATTTGTGGTGGATTCTTTCGGAATTCCTACAAATCCCAGATTAATTCCAAATGTTCAGTTTGCTGGGAGTTGTTTTACGTTTCAAGTCAAACATTTTATTCAAATGATAAATTGCTTTGTCATCTGTTTGCCTTTGGCCTGTAGTTGTTATTAAAATTGGTGCAAAATGAATGAAATCAACCCCCTGGAGATGATTTCAGCCAGAAAAGCTGAAAAAAATTGCCCAGACTTCCTTTTTCCCTGATTTGGGAAGTTCTTGCAGTAGAAAACTGCAATCTCCTGGAATCATGGGGTTGGTTCTGGAACTGGATGAACTGGAATCTCTTGGAATGGTTTGGAAGGGACCTTAAAGTTTCCATGGGCAGGGACACCTTCCACTCTCCCAGCTGGCTCCAGCCTGGCCTTGGACACTTCCAGGGATGGGGCAGCTGTGGTTGTGTCACCTGTGGAAGGAGGTGGGGCTGGACCTTCTGATCTCAGGGGAGAGCAGAAGTGGCTGGAATTGCAGCTGGGATCCATGGAAAGAGGTGGGGCTGGACTTTCTGATCTCAGGGGAGAGCAGAAGTGGCTGGAATTTCAGCTGGGATCCACTTTTGGTGTCTTGCAGCCTTTGGGAGCTGCCCTGTCCAGCTCCAAGCCCAGGCTACATTTCATTTACCACAGCCATCCATACCTTTAGTCAGGGCCTTGTTTCTCCCTTAGGACAGGCTTTGGCATCTTCCCTCTTGGCTTGCTCCAGGAGAAGTTTGGCTCCTTCAAACTCTTTGCATTTTGGCCCAGCTTTGGTTCCCTGCTCTGTGTTCTCAGCCCCATCAAAGGCTCCTGCCTGGCCTCTCATCTCCTGCCTCGTTCCTGTGGCTCAGCTCCATGGATAAACCCTGCCAGTGCCTCTGCAATATCCTGGTGCCACCTTTGGGGAATGGTTTGCAAAGCCCCTCTCAAATTCACAGGGATTTGGGCAGCTCAATCCCATGGAGATTCCAGGGAAAACCTTTTATCCCAGGGCTCTGGAGATCACCATGAAGGTGATCCCAAATTGTGACCTCACACACCAGTCACGGTGCTGGAGTGAGTGGTGACTGAGAGGAGCCACCCAGAGTTTTCCTTCTCATTTTCCATGTGGGGTTTGGTGTCCTCATGCTGGTGGTGTTTCCACAGAGCTATTTGAGACCACTTTGCTCATCAATATTGTATTTTTCATTATAAATCAGCCCTCTCATGTTATACAGTCAGTCCATCCCTCCACAGCTTCTCTTGGCAGCAATGTGAGAGCTCCAAAATCCTCATTCCAGGAAAAATGTGACTTGTGCCCCTCCCCAACAAGGTGCAGTGTTAGGGGACAGCACCTCTAAAAGCTGAATTTCTGAGGCAAAACCCACACATAGCAAAGGTTGTGTTGGTTTTTTGTGAAAGCAAACTTGGAGCAGGAAATAGGGTTTAAAAAAGGAGCAGCCCAAATGTGCACATGGGGTTTTTCAAGACTCTCATGGCTGAATTCCATGTGGTACAAGGCATGAAAGGAAAATAGAAAATACCCTCAGTGGGAGAGCAGAGGATGTAAAACATGCTTGGGATGGAATCTTGGAGGTGGACAGGGAGGTTCAAACCAAAATGGCCCGAGCCCAAGTCAGAGGAACAGGCTGGGCAGGAGCAGCTGCTCTGGGCACTTTTCATTTTCTTTTGACTCTGAAAGACAAAGCTGAGTGGGAAACTGGATCAGGGGAATGGGAGCAGAGCTGCATGCTGGTAGGATTGGAAGTACAGGGAAGAGATGCAGCTGAAGCTTTCAAGACAGGTGTTAAAAGTGGGTGAAATCAGAGAAAACCATTTTTCCCATTCTAAATGATTTTTTATTGTCCCAGACTGTGATAACGATCAGGTGGTGCTTGAAAGCAAAATGTTGTTTAGAGCAGTGGGATTTGTCCATCAAAACAAGGCTCTGCTGCTGTGGGCATGGAATGCTGGAATGGTTTGGGTAGGGAGGGACCTTAAAGCTCATCTCATTCCAACCCCAACACCTTCCACCAGCCCAGGTTGCTCCAACCTGGCCTTGGACACTTCCAGGGATCCAGGGGTGGCCACAGCTTCTCTGGGCACCCTGTGCCAGGGCCTGCCCACCCTCCCAGGGAGGGATTTCTTCCCAACCTCCCATCTCTCCCTGCCCTCTGGCAGTGGGAAGCCATTCCCTGTGTCCTGTCCCTCCAGACCCTCATCCCAATCCCCTCTCCAGCTCTCTTGGAGCCCTTTAGGTGCTGGACATGAGGAAAAATCCACCCCAGGAGGAGAGACCTGGAGCACAAACCACGTGTTCCACAGGGCTGATGGAGCAGTGCATTTGTTAAGTGTTTCATTTTGCATATTCCAGCAGCTCTGCTCCTCCCCAGGACAGCAGGGTCACAACAACGGCCCAGAACAAGCACAATTATCTTTTCATTTGTGTTTTAATCCCTTTCAAAGAGCCAGATTTCTCGGATTATCGTCGGAGTTCAGTGGAACCCCAGAGATGCTCTGTCGAGTGTTACAGCCTGGGTTTGCTCACACAGAGTGGGGATGGCCAAGGGACAGCCCAGGGGGACAGTTTTCCCTGCCAGAAAGGATTTATTGACTGGATGCGTGTTTGTTGTCTCTATTCTTGTGCTAGAAAAATCTCTTTTGAGCCTCAGCAGCTCCCTCACTATATTTGGATGTGTTTGCAGCTGCATTGTGGAGTTGTGGTGCTCTGGGAAGGGCCCCCTGGAGGAGGCAGGAGCTGGGCTGGGCATTAAAGCCAAGGTTGGGGGTCACTTCATGCACTGGGGAGGTCTGGAAGGAAAGGGGATGGCTGGAGGTGGGTGAGCCTGGGGCAGAGCGAGGAGGAAGGCAAGGAGCAAGCATGACTCTTCCATGCCTTTCAAAAGATGTCTTAAAGCTTTACTGAAAGAAGCTGAGTTTAAAGTTTAGAACAGAGACAAGAAAGGGCATCAAATCCATGCCAGGGGTTTGTGACCATGTGAAGAAGCTCCACGTGGTGAGCAAAAGGGTCACACTGGAAGTGTGGCTGCCACTCCTGTGCTGTCCCAGACACACCAGGGAGATGGAGAGGGGATTCCTGAGTGAGGAACTGTCTGAATCAGCAGCCAAGGAATGCTGATGGATAAAGATAACTTGTGGAATAATTATACATGCAAAACTGTGCCCCCTGAGCCCCCAAAGCCTCAAGAACCAAGCACAGGAGCCCCAGGGCTGCGATGGGACTGGAATGGCTTCACTTTCCTGCCCTTTTCCATTTTCCCTCTGTGTAATCAGGAGCCAGAGCTCAGGGACTGGGATGGGGGGTCCTTATAAACTCACAAAGGAGGAGGAAGAGGAAGGTTTGGCTGTGGGAAAGGTTTCCATGATCCGTGGGCAGAGTCCAGCTGAGCCTCGGCCACGCTGGCATTGCCAGCCAGAGCCAGGGGGTGGCTGATGTGGCACCAGAGCCAGGGTTGTGGTTGGACTGCAGCGTGTGAGCAGCCAGAGGAACACAGGGCTGGGCCACATTCTGTGTTTGTAGCTGTTGTTTGTCCTTGCCAAGAGCCCAGTGGAACAAAGAGCAGAGTTAATTTAGTGCACATCAAACCTGAGCAAACCCAAGGACACCAGGGAAGCCCGGCCAGAGCCAGAGCTGGTGTGGCTGGAGCTGCCAGAGCTGCCACAGGGCTTGGGATCGGGCAGGAAACGCTCCAGACTGGGACAGCAGGAGGCAGCTCCTCTCCAGGGAGCTCAGGAGGCCTGGTGAGGGCTCAGAGAGCTTTTATTTGAGGTGGAACATTGGGGTTTTCATGGAATGGTTGGGGTTGGAAGGGATCATCTGGTGCCACCCCCTGCCATGGGCAGGGACACCTTCCACTAGCCCAGGTTGCTCCAAACCCCGTCCAACCTGGCCTTGGACACTTCCAGGAATTCAGGGGCAGCCACAGCTTCTCTGGGCACCCTGTGCCAGGGCCTGCCCACCCTCCCAGGGAAGGATTCCTTCCCAATCTCCCATCTCTCCCTCCCCTCTGGCAGTGGGAAGCCATTCCCCCTTGTCCTGTCACTCCAGGCCCTTGTTAAAAGTTTTCAGTGTTCTGTTGAAAACAAGTGTTTGGAAAAATACACTAAAACTATTGATTCCTTTTTATTTGGCCTAATCCAGAAGTTTCCAGTAGCCTCAGATCCATGAAAACCCTGGCAAAACCTTGTTCTGGGCACTGTTAAATTGCAGAATCACAGCAGTGAAACACTGAGTGGTGCCTGTTGGGGTTTTGTCCAAGGGAAGAGGGAAACCAGGGATGTGTCCATGGCACAGGAGGTGATGTCTGGCAGACACGGGCTCAGAGATCTCAGGAGACCAATATATTGATGATGGGTTTGGTTCTGTCCTGTGGAAAAGGCCCGGTGTGAGTCTGCAGTGGGAAGGGATTGCAGGGAGCAGGAATGTCTCATGGTTTGTGCTGTGGGTGTGTGAGAGGCAGCCCAGCAAGGCACAGGATGCAGCAGTGGCAGAGAAGAGCACGAATTTCAGGAGGAGAGAAGGTGATTTTGGCAGAAATCATTTCAAACAGACAGGGGCTGTAGGATGAGATGAGGAATTCCAAGGCAGGGAACAGTCCCAGGGAGCCCAGAGGGTTCCAGCAGTGGCACCTGACTGGGTGTTATGTATTTCCTGACTGGGAAATACATCACACCACCACAGGGCTGACTGGAAATGCTGCATGGCATGTTGATGTTGGGCTTGAAATCTTCTTGGTGTGTTTCTGAAAGAAGTGTGGAGCTCTCACTTGAAAGGGGGATGTGGTGTGGGGGCCTTGGGACAGCTGGAGCTGGGCAGGGGGTGTGAGTGGCTTTGTTCCCACACAGAGCCCGTGGGGAAGGAGAACCCATCCAAGCCTGGCCCTGCAGGGTGCCAGCACTGAGGGAGCAGGAACCACCACACAGGGCCAGGCTGGCCAGGTCCTCACACTTCCCTCTGTCAATGCAGGAGAACAAACTCCTCCAGCTGTGCAGGACACCCTGAGCTCTCCCATCACCCTCCCTTTCTGTGTCTCCTCTGCAGTGGAGAACGATGCCCATGAAGTCCTGGTGCTTCCATTTCCCCCCTCTGGGGAGATGAATGTGTGGGTAAATGTTCCCCCTTGGTCTGTGTCCACGTGAGTTTGTTCTCCAAGGGACTGGGGCCAGCCTTTATCTGCTGGATCTCTGGGGCAGGATCTGTGTATCAGGGTTTCCTGGGAATTGCCTTCCCGACAGCCCCGATTCTCTGGGGGCACCTTCCCTTCCTCAGGGCTCCCGAGCCCCAGCTCTGGTGCCAGCCTGAAGGCTTTCCCACCATCCCAGTGTGCTCCCTGGGAACCTTTGGCTCCACGTTCCCAGCAATCCTGTGGCTTTCAAGTCCTGCCCATCAGAGCTGAGTGTGGAAGATGCCACACATTGCTCAGCACTGCAATGGTTTCACTCTTGGAGTCCCTTTAATAGGAAACTCCAGCCCAACCTGATGAGAAAAACGTGCTGAACCTTTTCTTCCTTGCTTTTTTCTTTATTCCTCATTGAAATGGGTTTTTTTCCAGACTGTTTTTATCTGGAACCCTTTGAGAAGCCTTAGGAAGGTTTGGGTTGTAACACTTGCAGAATTAGAGCTGGAGGAGCTGTTTTAAGGAGCAGTAAAGTTCCAGCCAATTAGAAAAGAAAATTATTTGTGTCTGGGACAGTTTACTTTAGATTTTAAACAATCTCTGCAGCTTATGGAGGGCTGGATTTCCTTCTGAAGAGATATAACATCATTTCTAATATATTTTACAGCAGCATCAGATGTGAAAAGCATAAGAGGGTTTATATCTCACAGAGGCAGTGCCAGAATGAGTTCAGTAATTCCCCGCTTTTCCATGAAGCCCTGCATTCTATTCCCTTGAATCTTACTCAGTTACTGTGTCATTCTTTGGACCTTTCATCCTGATGATTTCAAAATAGTGAACAAGTGAAAAGCACGAAGGGTTCAGTGCAGATCCGTGTAGTGACTGCTCTGTAACAGAAATACTGACACACTCTGTTGGTTTAGGACTGGAATTTATGGTTCCTGGGGATGGAGGCCATTCCTTAATGCCATATAATCTATTGAGTGGTGGACAGGGAGCCAAAACTGCTGCTTTTCAGCTCCTCTGCTGCCACTGTGAAGTGGAACTGGAGAAAAAGCCCCTTCCCTGATGGTCTGAGGCTGCAGAGCCACTAAAAGTGATCACAAAAAATCTGAGGCTGTTCCTGCATGGTGAAGCTTCTCAATATGTAAGGTTTTATTGTTGTAAAGGCTGAGTTGGTCCAAAAAGCTTAACAAAGTATGGACCTTTACAATGTGCATCATCCTGCCCTCCTGCCATAGCTGGACATGGAAGGTTCTCCTCCTGTCTTGGTTCTTGACTTGGTTTTGCCAGCTGGATTCATTCCAGAAAGCTGAAGGAACTGGGGGCAAAACTGGTGATTTCTGGTAACTGGAAATGGTAACACTTCCAGCTTGGTGTGAACTCCCCTGCTGCTGCTTTGCCCCAAATCTGTGGGCTCTTGGACAGGATTAGAGGAGATTTTAGGGAAAATTTCCTCTTGGAGAGGGTTATGAAGTGTTGGAACAGCCTGGCCAGGGCAGTGGGGGAGGCCCCATCCCTGGAAAGCTCAAAAAACATGTGGATGTGGCACTTGGGGACATGGTCAGTGGTGGCCTTGGCAGTGCTGGGGGTGGTTGGACTCGATCTTGGGAGTCCCTTCCAGCCTCAGTGACCCTGTGATTCCAGGCTGAGGATGTGCTTCCCACCCTGGTGCTTGGACACACTGGCAGGAAACACTCATTCCTCTGGGTGCCACATCTCTTGGGGTGGGGTTTTATCTTCCCTTCACCATCCAGGCTGGGTAGAAAAACCCCTGGAAAATATTCTGTGTAGGATTTAACAAAGACTCAAGAAACTGGAGCAAAGATTCCCTTTGATTCCCAGGTTTGCAATGAGTTTCCACCCGATCTTTTACTCCTTGAGACAAAATCCCAGCTTTGCTGAGGACTCTTGGCTTAACGTCAGCTGGAAAACCTTGGTATTTATCCACTGAGGAAGTAGCTTTTCAAAACTTTGGGGGAGGAATTCAGCTAAGTATTTTCTCTAAATCAATATATTCCTGGGCCACGCTGTGGCTGTTACAACATCTTGGGCTTGTGGAGGTGCTCTGCTCCTTGTTCGAGCTCCTTTGAGATCCTTAGCAATTAGGCTGAGCTGATAAAGCCATGGGGGCTTATCTTGTCTCTTCTTTTAGCTCAGAGGAAATAATTTGTGCATTATATCAGGGATAAGAGCTGGCAAGTGTGAAATCTGATCCCAGTGGTGCCACTTGGTGACCTGTAGGAAATTGGTTCCCCACAGCCCTGCAGTTGCTTGGCTGTGTGACAGGTGAGTGCTGGGCTCATCTGCAGCAACTGGAGGGTTTCAAACAATACCAATCCTCCTCTGTGGATCACTTTTATTGGAATCCACTAAAAATTAGGTTATCTGGAGCTTACAACAACTGTGAAATCTTTCTGCTTGAAATCAGTGTATCCCACTTGGTTGGAAAGATTTTTCTATTCCATTATTCATTACAGGGGCCTTAAAATTATACTCCAGTGACAAAGCCTCTATTTATTTTTAGACAATTGGCATCCACTTCTGGCTGACCTAGAATGTTTCTTTGATGACAATGCCTGTGATCCAGCTGGGTTTGCTGAATGGTTGAATAAACAAAGGCAGATAGTAAAATGTGGGAAAGAAAAGGCTATTTTTATTGTGTTGGAGAGTCTGTCCAGCCAAGCCCAGGCCTGAGTGGAAATGTCCTCTCTGTAGCACTGCACTTCCATTAAATGCTCTGCTCATCTCTGGGATATCTCTGGAATTTCAGCATTATTGCATCTCAAGGTTAGGAGGAGGCTAAGAGAGAAAAATGTCCAGCGTGGAGGTGATTCACAAAAACAGACAGGGAGTGTGTGATCCAACCTCTTCCTGCCTGCACTGGGGAGGGGAGGCCAAGCCCAGGTCTGAGCTGCTCTTTTCATCCTTAGCAGCTCTGCAGTTTTGTTTCATTTGGTGGCCACTTGTGCTTCATTGCAACAGCTTCAAGTGCAGCTGAATTTTGGGGTGATAACGTTGCCCTGTAGGCAAAGAGCTCCAGGTAGGAGAGGCTCATTTTAACTCAAATCATGAAATCCCTGAATGGTTTGGGATGAAGGGACCTTAAAGCAAAGCCTGACCTTCCCTGGGCTGTGGTCACAGCTCGGGCCACCAAACCCCACTGTGCCACTGTGAGAGCCATGGCACAGCTCAGGAGCTCCAGCAGGAGTGGCCTCAAAGCTTTTGAACAGGAAAATGGCCTGGTTTGCCCATGTCTTGTAGTGGCTGTTGCACAAGGAGATGTTTTTAGGGTGTATAGAACCCCCAGATTTCTCCAGCTCTTAACTCTGGTCTGTCCTGTCAGGGGCTTTATTTCTACCCATGAAACAATTAAAACACCCAGCAAGGCTCTGCAGGAGCATCCTTCAATCCTAATCATCGTGTTTGTCTTGGATTAGGAGCTTTACAGGATTTATTTAGAAGCCTTTGTGTTTATCTGTTAAAATGGCCTTTCACATCCCTGCTAAGCCCCGTGGCTTCGGTGTAATTTTCCATGGTTCAGACTGCAGTAATAAATAAAATGTAATAAGAATAAATTATAAATATTTATAAGACTATTTTCGTCCTTTATGAGGTTCTTAGGATTTCGGATTTAATATCCTAGCCAAGGCTTCAGGCAGGGCCCTTCTCTTGGACACCACAATGCTCGGGGCTCTGCAGGGACCAAACCCTCCCCTGTGCTGGTGCCAAGGGAAGCATCTGGTGGGACAGCAGGACTGGGAGCCCAGCACAGCCCACTCCCATCCTCGTGCCCTTGGCTCTCACTCACCCACTCTGGGTGGCATGCCTGGTGGGAAAAAAAGAGAATAAAATAAAGGAAAAATCATTTTAATAGTTCTTGAGGAGTTGGGGTTTGTGAATGGCTTTCTGTGCTTACATCTGGAGCACAAGGAATTCTGCAGGGTTTGCTTTGACAAGTGTTTTCTTGGTGTTTTCCTTTTAAATTTGGACTTGATTAATGGAATCATGTGTGGATTCTTGGCCGGTAATTTAGGGAAGACAATGGGGTTGTTGGTGCTGGAAAAGCAATAAGCAGTTTTCCTTTGTCCCCTTGGCTTTCCTTGGAGGACTCAGCCTGTACAGCTCTTGCCTTGGACAGGTTGATTACATCAGCTGTTAATTAGGCAATGAGCTGATGAGTTTGTGCTGCTTTGAGGGCAGTGCTGGAGACATGAACCAGGTTGTTCTCTTCACTTTCACCACTCCCTGGGGCTGGGGAGGAGCTGCTTGGCTGCAGCTCTGGGGTCACCTTGCACTTTGTGGGCTCTCTCTGTTCTCTGCTGCCCCATCACGGTCATTCCAGTGGCTTTTCCAGCCAAAAACCAGCCCTGGGATCATCCTGGGGCACAACCTCAAAGGCCTTTAGGGCACTTGGTGAGGCTGGTGAAGTCCTTTAGTGACTGTGTAAAGTCATCTCCCAATTAATGCTGAGC
The DNA here is from genome assembly GCA_013401175.1 of Xiphorhynchus elegans. NCBI lineage: Eukaryota > Metazoa > Chordata > Aves > Passeriformes > Dendrocolaptidae > Xiphorhynchus > Xiphorhynchus elegans. The sequence goes on along the minus strand of VZUH01001024.1, from coordinate 16,151 downwards.
TTCTCTCTGGGCTCAGAGCATCTGCACTGCTGAGGGGCTCAGCCAGCTCAGCACATCCAAGGCTAAATCCAGTGAATTAGGGCTGGAATTGACTGCTTTATTTTCAATTCTGACTGTTGAAGTCAGAGTGTCACTAATATTGAGAGAAGGAATTTCCCTTGCCATAATTAGGCTGATTTGGGAGAGGTTCTGGTTGCACATTCCACAGTCTGTGCCCTTTGGGAGCCTGGGCTGGGTTACCCTGAGAGGTTGTGGATTCCCCATCCCTGGAAGTGTCCAAGGCCAGGTTGGACAGGGCTTGGAGCACCCTGGGACAGTGAAAAGTGTCATGTATGGAATGAGATGATCCTTAAAGTCCCTTCCAACCAAACCATTCCACAACCCCATGAGATTTGGGGGATGATGGAATGCCCATCAGAGCTCTCGCCCTCTCCATCCCGTTGGGCAAAGAATATTCCACAGCCTGAGTGGAATAAAGGGAAGGGTCTTGTGTTCCAGAATCCTCCTGGGAAAAGACAGCACTGGTGTCTGGTGCATAATTCAATCCCAAATCTAAATTCCTGCTAAGTAACCATTATTTTGGGAAAGGGACACCTGGCAGTGCCTCTGTTAAAAGTGGATTTTGCAGAGCTTGGCCACGTTCCTGCCAAAGCCCAGAGCAGGTTGGATCTTCTTTGCTTGTTAAGAACTGGTAGAATAACAAATGGTTTTCTGATCCCTTAAGTAAATAATTTATTCTCTGGGTAACATTCCTTATTGATAACTCCATTTTTTATTTTGAAGAATGACCCCAAGCAGGGCCAAAAGTTAATGGATTCAAAGAAACATTGCAAAAATACCCTCCTGAATACGTGCTCTCTGTTGGTGTGTCCTTATTTATGAATATCCTGGCTGAAAACCTGGCGACCCACGTGGGTGGAGGTGGGATTTTACTCTATTGATAAAATCCATGCACTTCCATAAAAATCCTCCCTAATTTACTACCCCTGCTTTTCCTGGTATCTCTGTGCTGAAGGATTTGGAAAAAAAGAGACTTTCTTTTCCTGATGTCAAACAGATGTGTTCAAAATAAGTTGTTTTTCCTTGTTTTCCGTGGGTTTTCCTGATAGAGGCAAATGGTTTTTTTCATGGGTTGAACTTGTGATTTCCTCTGCTGTTGCTACTTGTAGGACATGCACGTTCTGGGGCTTTGCAAAAGGGTTATTTGTGCAAAAATCCACCATATAGAGGAGGAATGAGAGATTTTTATTACACTTCATGATGTGATTTCTCTGTTGTAGCATTTTCTCCTCTACCTGCCTTGCAAGGGGAGCAAGGTGTAGTAAATAAGGAAATTGGTCTGACAGGCTGTGAGAAGCAGGTTTTAGTGGTCTCAGCAGTGACCAGAATGAGGAATCTGGGGGTCCTTTGTGTTTATTAATTTGCTTTTTAATGAATCAGCAATTAGCAGTGTTGTTAATGGCTCCATCAGGGGCTGCAGTCACACGTGGCTCTGCAGGTCAGAGGGACCAGGTTTGTCACATACAAAGAGAACTTTCTCTTTATTAATACAGAGCTCAGATGGGGTTTCTGTTTCACCCTGAAATCTTTCCCTTAAAAAACAATCCTCCTGCTCCAATTCCACTTGGAATTCACCTCAATCTGCCCCAGTGACACAGAACAGCCCGAGCCTTTTGCAGTCCTGCCAAATGCAGCTTCACTTAAGGAATATTCCCCTTTTCCCAGCACCTTTTGCCCCTCCTGCCCTGCCCAGCTCAGCCCACCTGCCCAGCAGCTTTTGGGGGCTGGAAATGCTCCTGGGCTCGGGAAATGTTCCCTTGTGTTTGGGAAACACCCAAAATGCTGCCTAAAAAGCATCTCGTGATGCCAGAGGAGGGGAGGGATGAGCTGTTTCCATCAGCCCCCAGCCCAGCAGGTCAGCCCCACCAGCCTCCTCCTCCTGGGAATCCTCAGCTTCCCCAGCTCCTAAAAGGCTTTTGGGGTTCCTGTGTATTTGACTCCATTTCTCTGGTTTTTTGGTGTGTTTTTGAGGCGGAGCAGTGAAAATTGGATGCTCTTTTACTCATTTCCAGCAGAAAATGGCTCTGCCATTTTCTGCAACCCTCCTGTGCCATCCACCTCTCTGAAGGTACCAGAAAATCCCCATAATTTAAAGTGTTTCTCCTCCTTTTCAGAAATTAATGAAGTTTTTGACTAAAGGTCTGACGTTTCACAGGCCTTTCACCTCCTCATCCCAACTTGTATTTATTATTAAGGTACATTTGAGAAGGAAAACATTCTGCAAGCAGCATATTTTGAATAAAAATATGGTGAACCATGTTACCATATTTTGTTTTTCCCCAGCAAACACCACAGAGCTGAAACAAGGACTGTTTTCCCCCCCCTTGAAGTTGTTAAACAGAGCCAGTCTGAGCCTGATAAACTCTGTGTAAATTCTACATTTCTGGCATTTCTCTTGGGGTTTATTTTTGGGGGGGAATCATTCCAAACACTGAGGGATTCATTTCCTTCAGTCACTCCTGGGGGATTGGGGACAGGTGATGTGCAGGATGAGAGCACAGAATTCCCAGCAGGGTGATGCAGAACTCGACACCAGGAGCCCAAAGTTGTGCCTGTGCCTCTCATTATTCCTGAAACAGGAATTAAAACACAGAGATTTGCCTGAGCCACTTTGTAGGAAACAGAGAATTGAAGCAAAATTCCATTTCTTGAGCCACAGCTGAACCCAAAGGTACCAAATTAGGATTTAAACCCTTCAAAATCCCTTTTATTCTTAATTCAAAATGAGGATCCTCCTCAAACAAATCCATATTTACTGATGTTTGAGCCCAGCTTTGCCCCAGCCACCCTTTCAGGTCTGTTTGCCCCTTCTGTGCCTGGCTGTGAGCCCTGGGATTTATCCACTGTCACCCCAGTCCTTGGATTCAGACTTTGAACAGGGTCCTGCTAAAGAGGCACTTCAATTTCTCTTTTAATTTTTTCTTTTCAAATTTGAGTATTTTTTTCCTTGTGCATTGTTCTTTCTCTTTTCCTTTGTGTCTTTTTTCTGGAGGGGGAAAAAAAATCCACATATCTAAAGCTTTTTGTCCTGGGAAAACACTTGCCAAGCAAATCCTAATTGAAGTTCTCCAAAGGAAAGGTCATTTTTCCAGCAAGATTTCTCCATATATATTTTTTCAGACAACTCACAAACACCCAGCCAACAATAGCAGGGGCATCTTGCAACTTTAACCTTGTGTTCTTTAAAATCTGTGTAGCCAAAAAAAAAAAAAAAAGAGAAATTGGAAGAACTTTCATCTTTTCCATGAAGTAATTCTTTGGAAAACTCAGATGATAAAGAGGAGGAGAAATGGGAATGTTGGACTTGTTATTTTGAAAGAAAAAAAAACCCCATAAATTGTTGGATTTTGAAAAACGTGAAATTGAGGAAAAAAAAATCCTGCAGCCAAAACATTTGGGGTAGGAACCTGGAGAAATCCCTGGGGTGTCACTTGCTCCTGGTTTTTCACCCTGTCAGGGTGTTTATTTGTGTGGATTAATGAATTAAAGTCACAGCAGGTTTTATTCCAGTTCCCGTGTCACTGAAATGAGACCCCAATGGTTCACTCTGCAACCACAAACCCAACATTTCATAAAACTTCTCTTGGGGAGATGCTTTCCCCTGAGTTATTTCTTCCTGCTGTTGTCTGAAACCAGAGGCAGAGCTGGGGAGTCTCCTTGGAAATGATTCCTCAGGGAAAAGGACCCCTGAAACACTGATTGCCTCTCTTAATTAATCTTCCAGGATTCCTCCAAGTGTGTTGGGATGGAGATTCCCTGCAGGAGGCTGCTCTGGCTGCTTTTCCAAAGGAGATCACTGGAAAATGGGCCTGGAAATCCCTGGCTGGGCTGCACTGGGGAGGTGCAAAGAGCTCTTGGCCCCTTTGCTTCCACACCTGCAGAGCTGGTTTTGCCTTTGGGTGGCAGGGGAGGACCAGCAGCTCGGGGAGGGGCAGGAATCTTGTCCTGCTGCTTTACAGAGCCCTGGGGCTCCTGCTGTGCTTATTAAAGGGTGACAGCGAGATTGGAAGGCAGCATTTAATATTAATAATTCCAGGCTGCCTTGGGACCTTCCCATCTGCTTTATGAACCTCACGCTGGAGGTGTGAGAGATGGAGGAGGAAAGCAGGATGGCCCTGGGGAGCTCAGGGGCATTTCCACTCTATTCCTCATAAAGCAGAAGGTGCTGCTTCCCACTCCAGACCTGGATCTATCCTTGGCATCAATTCCCACCTTCCAGCACCATTTTGAGGGGAATTTGGGTGGGGGGAACACAGAGTTAGAGTTGGGGCTGGCTGGGCTCCAAAATCTCCAGGCTGACCTGGTTCCAAAGGCTGGTGGTGGGATGGGTTAGGGTATTTTCCCAGGGAAATCTCAGAGCCAAAGCACAGGATTGGAGCCAAAAGACATGGCATTGCTATCCACAGCAAATAAAGCTCCTAATAAAGAGGAGAATAAATCTAATTGAATGAAAGAGAAAAATGTCCCCTGTGGACATGGAGTGCAATAATCTTTAGGATGATGCTCTAGAAGGGAGGATTTATTCCCCCAAAAAAGGGCTTTTACCCTGATTTAATCAATATTGGGGCTTCCTTGGTGATGTGGAAGAGTGAACAGTAAGGGGGCAAGTGTGAGATGGGGGGAGCAGCTCTTGGGTGGGTGTCACACCCCAAATCACTTATCCCCTGCTGCCAGGAGTGCCAAACTGCAGCAGGGGAGGGTTCTGTGACCCACCTGCATGATTTTTGATGTTATGTTTTAAAAGCATCACCCCAAAATTGTACATTTGATAATTCTCTTATCCTCCTCCTTCAGGGGGAACCTGTGTTCTTTTGGGCTGCTCTCTACAAGAACTTCCCCCAAGCTTATCTAAATTAGCCAAGATCTCCATCCAGTGGATTCTTTTAAAGCAGGATAAGCCCCTGTGTGGACAGTCTTCTTCATGTACCTTAATTCACTTTCCAGTCTAATTAGATTGAATTAATGAAAGTCACTTGAATTATGAAGGAGAGTCTGAGGGATTTGATGGAGTTCAGCCTATCCATTATATTTTTCCCTGTGTCCTGCTTTAAATATTTAATTTCCTATGTAGCAGCACAACCTGTGTGGAAAGAAGAGGAGCTGGAGAATTCCACTTTGCTCAGTCAATGTAAGATCAGCCAAATACCCAGTGTTTGCCCCCTGTTCCCAGAGTGTGTCCCCCAGGAGAAGGGAATATTTGGGGGGATTTTGGGGGGGGTGCTTGTACATTCATTCTCTCTGCTCCTCTGAGCCGGCTCCTTCCTCCTCGTGTCGTTGGAGTCGGGGAATGGGGAGGCAGGGCCGAGGAATTACGGAATCTACAGTTACACACTTGCAGGGAAAGCTGCTCAGGGCTTGGACAGGAGACAACTTTCTGTGTGTACCTTAATTCCAGAGGTTCCTTGGGTTTCCCTGACCTGTCTCCTGTGCCTGTCGCTCACATTCCCAGCCGGGCTCTTTGTTGGGAGCGAGCGGCGGGTCCGGGCGCTCTCTGCGCTTTCGTTCCCTTTGGAGCTGTGGGGAATTTTGGCACTGATCTGACAGAACCTGGATCAGACCTGGAGCTTTGGAGCTGAACAGCCACGAGATCCTGGGTGCTGGAGGTATTTGAGAGCTGGGGGGACGTGTGTGGTTCTGTGCTGGGGAGGGTTGGGCTCCTGGTCCTGGGGGGCTTTTCCAACCTCAACCATCTTCGGATTCTGGGATTGTTTCAGTGGCTCGGTGTTTTCTGCTTTGTGGAATCAGCAGTTGTTGGTGTGGAATCCAATGTTTGGGTGTTGTGTGATCTGAAGAGCAGCAGAGCTGGGAAGGGCTGGAGCATGTCCAGGGATGGGAACGTGGCTGGGGAAGGGTCTGGGATGTGTCCAGGGATGGGAACGTGGCTGGGAAGGGCTGGAGCATGTCCAGGGAAGGGAATGGAGCAGGGGAAGGGTCTGGGATGTGTCCAGGGATGGGAACGTGGCTGGGGAAGGGTCTGGGATTTGTCCAGGGAAACGGGGCTGGGGAAGGGTCTGGGATGTGTCCACAAAGGGAACGGGGCTGGGGAAGGGTCTGGGATGTGTCCAGGGAAGGGAACAGGGCTGGGGAAGGGTCTGGAGCAGCAGGAGGGGCTGAGGGAGCTGGGGGGGCTCAGCCTGGAGAAAAGGAGGCTCAGGGGGACCTTCTGGCCCTGCAAGTCCCTGCCAGGAGGGGGGAGCTGGGGAGGGTCGGGCTCTGCTCCCAAGGAATAGGGACAGGAGCAGAGGGGAACAGCCCCAGTCTGGGAGAGTCAGGTTGAATAGTGGGGAAATTCCTTCATCCAGCCCTGGCACTGGTGGATCCCCATCCCAGTGGATGTGACACTTGGGGACACGGTCAGTGGTGGCCTGGGCGGTGCTGGGGGTACTGGGACTCCGTGGGCTTGGAGGCTTTTCCAGCCTCAGCCATTCCATGATTCCCTGTGATTCAGGGATATATTTGTGACATACCCCTTGTCGTGTTTCCCTGTGGGAATGACACAGAACCCATTTCGGGGGGATTTCTGTTGCCCTGGAGCTGCCAAACCCCCTGGCTCTGT
>VZUH01001023.1:81050-104011 GCA_013401175.1 Xiphorhynchus elegans | reverse complement strand
AAGCCTCACTTGTGTAGTTTTAGCTTTGGAGGAAATTTGAAAGCCAAATTATCTCCACGGTCCTATTTACCCACAGTAGCTCCCTGAAGCTCCCTACAAATGTTTTTCCACAGTGACCTTTCAGATTACCTGCTTTCAGGAGAGGCTGCCAGCCTGGAAGTGGGGCTTAGGCATGTTTTCTTACATTTAGCTATATTAAAAACAGTGATCTTTGCTCCACTCTTCTTTACCTGGCAAACTAAATGGCTTTCTACCACTGATCCTTGTTTTCATCACTCTAATCTGTGAATTTGCTCAGCAGTCATGTTGTGCTTTTTTTCAGAGCACAGGCAAAACTGCCTCATAACATAAGGTCAAGCTCTTGAGGGTGGGATAAAAGAAACTGTTCTCTTTTGTGTTGATATTTAATTGATATAAGCTGGAAACATTTATTTAGTGTTTGGCCTCATCTGCAATTACATTCTGGGGCCTATCAGTCTCTAGCCCACTTGATGTGTCATGTTGATTTGGAGTTTCTTAATCAAATGTCATTTTGCATCAAGTCAACTGCCTTACATAAACCTGCTATATCTGTGCTATTAATTAGCAATAAACTTTTAATTAAAAATCATGCCAGTGCAAGAATATATTTTCTGAAAATTCATGTCATTAATGTTATATTACCCTCTCCATTTTGCTCCAGCCAGAGTCTTGGCCATTCTGTTGCTTTGAGATCAGTGTCACACAGACAAGATTATAGCTACTCAAGCCACCAGACTGAAAAAAACCCAGCAAAACAACCTGTTATTGTTTCCCTCTGCCCTCTCAAATGGCCTGTGTTTTCCAGAGGATATAAAAATGAGCATTAATGGTCCAAACAGATCCTCAGACAAGCTCTTTCTTCTAATCACCATGGAAATTGAAACCTAGATCTTAACCCTTTCCCACCTGACCTAGTTCAAGCCACTCACTCCAGTTATAAAGGTCCTAGCAGAGCCATCTGGCTCCCTGGGGGACTTGCAGGAGTCCTTTCTCAGGTGGTGGTTCCCACAGGTCCCCTGCTTTAGCACTGGTGGCAGCAGGAAATGGGTGACTGTGACCCCCAAGGTGTTGTCACTGCTTTGGGCAGTTAGGGTTAGACTGAGGTGGGACAAGAGCTGAGGGTCTGAATCCCTTTGGATTATTGTTATTTCGGGTGAACTACATGGCTTTGGCTTGTAATTGATTACAATTTGATGTTAATCTTTGCAGCCATGAAATGGGGAAATTCAACCAACTTTTACAACTAACCCCAAATCTGTAGGAACTGATCCTGTGAGTGCAGTATTGTCACCAAGCCAGTCAGCACAGAGGCCACCTGTGTGACATGATCATGGAGTTCTTGGATGTCAGATGGATTCAACTGCTTAAAGAACTGGTGGGAGCAGATCTTTGGGCAGCAGAAACAGGGGATCCATTTTTTTTATAATGACTTTCCAAATCAAACCTCTGTGCTGTCTCACGTTTGTGGCTGACTTCCTGTGGGTGTGTGGATAAACCAGGTCAGTTGGCTCACATGGTGTGTGTAGAAAAGTGTGAGGGGAATTAAATGAGAGCAATAACTGAAGGCTGTGTATTGTAGTGAGGAAAAAAGGGGAGCACAGAGGAAAGTGGTGCCTGTTTGTGGGAATGCTTATGAAAAAATTGGTAACTGGAAAATAAGATGGGAATGTCTCCTGGGAATAAATGCATCAATAAAATCAGTAAGATCAGACTAGGAGGATGTGTGTTTTGTTACATTCTGGAGTTGTGAAAAACACCTTGGTATTTGTAAAAAAGTCATGTCTTGAATTCTGGAATTAAATGGTACTGAGAGTTTTGGAGAGTAAATCGACGAGTAGCTCAAAGTGAGTTTTGCTTTTCAGTGTGGAACTTGGGTTGCAGTACATTTCCTCATTCTGGGGAGCAGCAGACATGTGGCTGGAGGAGAAACTCCTGTACTGGAAAGAACTCGGGCTTGTTCTGCCCTCCTTGTGGTTTTAGCAGTGGAGGTTGCAGGATGTTTTTGTCTGTAGCTCTAGTGTTTGAGCTACAGGGATTTCAAATCTTTCAGGGCAAAAAAAGATAGCTTCAAATTCAGCTCAGAGTCTGCTATTTGTTTTATTAGTGGAAATCTTTGTCTCCTGTGTTTTCCCTGTTCTAGATAACCTTTTCATGTCATCTAAGAAATTAATTTCTTTGTTGGACTCATTGCAAGTAAACTTGATAGCAGGAGTGCTGTTATTGAGGCAGCTTACACAGTGATTTGCTAAGTACAGCCTCTTCATATAATGTGAAGCACAAGTCGATTTATTGACCACCACTGGGATTTCAGGAACTGTTGAACTACCTGGTTTTTATCCTTCTCTCATAAAATTTGCTATTGAATGTCTTTTTTCTGGTACCCTCTTGAAGAGGATTCTCTTTGATATGCAGTCATACAAGAGCAGCAATCCTACTTGTTTCTTGTGCTGCAGAGTTTGGCTTTTTAATGAAGTGTCTATAGGATCATTTAAAGTACCTTATGAGACAGCAGGCTCTTGAAGGTTTTCCTAAAATCCTTTCCTGTGCCAGGAGGACACTGAAGCTTCTTGGCTGTGGCAACCAGGTCTGTGGCTGTGCTGCCCTTGGCATAGAGAGGAAAGCTACAGGGTCACCATGTTTGCAGTTTGGAAGAAGAATTCTCACCTAACTGGTGGCTCCTGGACGGTGCCAGCTGCAAAACCTGTCTGCAGTCACTTTTATACCACTTCTAAGACTGAAACATAAAAGTTAGGATCCTGACTGGGCAAGAGAAGTGGCCAAGGCCTGCTGAAGGCTGTCACTTGTGAGAAGTCATTCTCACCAGGAACTCCAATGCTGCCATAAGGGTTTCTTTGGGAGCCATTTGGTAGCAGGGGCAGGCTCAGCCTGTGTGGGTGGGACAGGCTCAGCCTGTGTGGATGGGACAGGCTCACAGGTGTCTGTTTTGCAGCTCCAGCCAGTGTGGCTGTGAGTGGCCTCTGCTGCACGTTTGGGGTAGGGGTGTTTGTGCCGTGCTCTTACTGCTGTGTGGGTAAAATCAGATCACCTTTCACCACATCTCCTATCTGAGGAAATACACTTGTTTCTTCTCCTCCCTCCCCTTCCTTTTCAATCCTATTTGCCTGCCCAGTGGATGCCCAGGGAGGAACCTGAGCCCAGAATGGTGAGCGAGTGAGGGTCTGCCATTCATCCCTGGCTCAGGCGCCACCATGCAGCTTCTCCACTCTGTCTTTAATTAAACTTGGGTTTTCTGTTGTTGTAGCTGGAAGCAGTGTGCTGACACAACTCACTCTTGTATAGAACAGATTAAAATGTCAATGTTATAATGTTCTCATCTGTGGGAAAAAGAAAATAGTTGGGTGTTTTATTTATAACTTTAAAATACTGTGCAGTGGAAAAGGTTCCTTGTGCGAGATGGAAAATGACAATTAAAGGGACAGAGTCCCATTTAATATTAAGAGTGTGTAAAGGGCTAAAAAGGGAGAAAGGATGAAACCTCTTCAGGAAACAGGCCATTAGTGGGACATGGCAGTTTAAAACAATTATAAATTTCCTGTGGTTTTAGTTATTCACTCTGTTTTCTTTGCATTTGTGCCACAATGTACACACACACGTCCTCACGTACCAAACTGGTGCTGCTTGTGAGCAGGAAAAGAACGAAGGTATCCCAAAAGAATGGTCAAAAGTCAGTGTTGTCCTCCTGAGCTCTTCCTGGAGAAGAAAGCAGTATTTCCTAGGAAGAAATGCTATTTTATTTTTGTGATCAATTGCACTCCTGTTTCCTGCAGGTTTGCTCCCTGGGCAGTTTGAGGAGTGCCAGTGGCACTGGTTTGGAGGTGTGCCCTGTGAGTGCCCTGTGCAGGACACATCGAGGCAGGCTCTGGGCTGGCAGCAGGGTGGGCAGGGGACAGCAGGACTGTTGAGTGGGGACCCAGCCAAGGACTGGAATCACCTCCTTGGGATTAATGCGACTTTGCTTCAGAAAGTGCCTCCCCAGCCTTATTTAGATGTGCTTGATTTGGGCTGTCTCTGGGTTGCCAGCTGTGAATCTGTTCTGGCAGCTCTGTCTCCCTTGCACATACATTACAGATGCTCACCCAGTGCCCCTTTGGGTTGTGCTTCTCCTGGGTTGGCGAGAAGACATAATCCATTTCAAAGAAGGGAAACTGAAAGGGCTCCCACTGAACACTGATGCTGGAAGAGCAGCACTAGGCGTCTTTTCTGTTAGTTTCTTGCTTTCTCATACTTATTTATTTATTTGAACCCATCTCACGCAGCCTGACTGCTGGGGGATCAATTTGTTGGCAGGGGTTATTCAAACATCAGCAGAATGCATGCTCTTACTGTTCTGGTCAGACCTGGGCACTGGAGCCAACACAAACAGCTCTGGTGTGGGAACTGATGCTGGGTGTTTGAGTCAGGCTGTTCTTGGTGGTCTGTCCTCACTGCAGTAAAAATATCAGGGGTTTCTTTTCCCATCGTGTTCATTTGTGTTCCCGTTGTTCTGTGTTTGTACAATCACTGTGCCTGTGGACAGTTCAAATAAATACTTTGAATAAATTCTGTGGTTTTCTTCACTTTCAGCTCTTGCTTTCTGGAGCTTTGGAGGTTTTTCCACTCTGGCCTCGTTTCTCAGTCTTCCCTCCAATTGTCAAAGGGAATGTGGTGTTGTGTGTTTGCTGTTTGAGTTTTTGTTGTTTGATTTTTCCCACGAGGTAAAACCTGACTGTGGGTGACTGAGGGGACACTTTTTAGGGCAAAGAAGCTTCAAGAGTAAGCAGAGTGGCTCTGGAATGCCCCAGGTACAGGGTGCTTCAGGCTGAGCTCTGCTGGGGCTGGTGACTGGTGCAGTCTCAGCCTTGGGCTCCCCACAGCAGAATCAGACCGTGCATTTCCAGAATGTTGGCTCCTTGAAGAACTTGGTGCTGTGCTTTGTAACACCCATCCAAGTATTCAGGAACCAGCACCATTCCTTGCTGGCTGTGCTCTGTTGCTCCAGTGAAAGTCCAGGATGCAGGATGCTTGTGGGAGCTGGATGGTTTGAAGCTTTCTGTAATTCTTCCTGTTACCCTCAGGGCACACTGAAAAATTACCTCTTTGTAGAGTCTTTGGGATATGATGCAGTCCCAGATCAGACATTTTTCTATTAAATAAAAAGTCTGATAAGCCTAAAAGCATCGAATTTGGTATTTTGAATCTCTAGAGGCCAATACCAGTGTAGATCTATTTGGACTAATTTACTGAACTATTTAGTTTCTCCTCCTGCATAACAACCATTCCACCCCCAGCATTACCAAGTCAGCTCTGCCTCTGTGGCTGCCAGGAATAACTTTGCTTTGCATGGATAATTAACTGGATTGAGTAACAGGAAAAAAACCCATTTTATTTCCACACAGTGGTAATAATAAATCTGTTACTACTTTTGGCTCTCCATATTATTGCCATACTTGGGTATGTCTTAATGAGGAAGTGGCTTCCTTTGGCTCAGTTCAAATACCAGCACTGAGTCTGCCCCAAGTGCAGGGCTGGGCGGGTGAGAGGAGGGCAGAGGGGGCTTAATCAGGCAGCCATGCCTGCCACAAATAGCTGTCTTTTTTCTTTTTTCCTCTGCAAGCTATAAATTTGCAGACTTTGCAACAAGGTAGAACTTGGGATCTCTGACTGTGTCAGAATCAAAGCTTTGCTCAGATGGAAATCTTGCAAACCAATTTTTTTTTTTTTTACCAAAATAAACCTTTCCTGTGGTGATATTTGGAGCAGCCCACTCTGTTTTCCAAAATGCACAAAATATGGGAGTGGGACCTGCCAAGCTCACCACAGGCATTCTCTCAAGGGACAGAAGAACCCGTGGCTCAGATGTGGAGTGACGAGTAGGTCCCAACCACAGTAACTCTCCTGTCTCTGAATGGCTTATCTGACACTCTGGTGACCTTTCCCAGAATCCTCCTCCTCCTTTTTCCATTCGTTTTCATCACCTGTTTTGTCTCACATTCTGGAGCCTCACTGTCCATCAGGCCAAGGAGGGATGGACCTGCTTTCTACAGAGCTGGATCTCACAGTTGCTGGGAGCAGTTTCTCAGTGTTTTGCCAAATACTCAACATCCCAAGTGGATGTATTTACAACTCCTGTGTGTGCTGCTGCTGTCACATGGTGACAACAACCCAACTGCAGCTCCTGCTTTGGGTGACCCCTGTCATTGTCATGGTGGCCGTGAGCACTGCAGACCCCTGAGAAGGGACAGGGAAAGATCAGTCTGAGGAAGTGCTGGCACAGCTGGCACACAATGGAAAGCTGAAAGCTTCTGGGAAGAGATGGGCCAACTTCTCTGGTGGTAGAGAAAATTGAGGGGGGTGTTTATGTTTGCTTGTGCCTATTAACGTTTCCTTGTGTCAGTCTGTCACTACTTAATGCCCTCTGTGCCAAATCCATCTCTGCTGGTCCTTTGCCACCATCCTCTCACCATGTCAGCCTCCTGCTTCTAACCACTACTCTATTTCCTCCTGCCAAATATAAAATGCAAAAATTAACTTACTGTTAAATGGGTGGAGTTTATTAAAGGAGGGAGGAATATATAACCCTAGATTTAGACCTGGAGAAGTCTGGTGGTCGTAAAACCAATCACTGAATTTAGAAAAGACAAAAAGAAACTGTTCAAGAAAAGCATTTAAACAATTCTTGGTGAAAAGTGCTCTTTGCCAAAAATAGCTTCACTTTATTGAATCATTCAAGTGTTTGGAGGAAAAAAAAATAGTCAGAAAAATAAGAACTGAGAGGAATTCATGTCCCTCCTCCCAGACAGTGCTAAAACACTTGGGGTCTGAAATGGCCACATGGAAAATGGGGGTTAATCTGGGCTGAGGCTGCAACTGCTGGGCCAGTAAAACACAGAGCCATTCTACAAGGTACACTGAAGAGAAAACTATTATGTTTTAAACATAATATATGCAATTCTTAATTATTTTGAATGTTTTTTCTAGCTCTGTAATTGGAAACCTGACCTTTCTGACTGTATAAATCTATTATATTTTTAACCATGAAGCTATCCTGTGTCGGAGATGGGTACAGACACAAGTGTCCCAAGGCTGTCTGTCACTGCTATCTCTTTGGAGATGATAAATACAAATAAGTCTGTAGACACTCCAAGGAGAAACTTGCCTCCTGACATAAAGGAGATTTGAGGCTTGGGCAGTGTCTCACACTGAGCTGTAGCAGTATCACATTCCAGACTGATTTCCAAGTAAGTGCAGGATTGAAGAACACAAATCAGCACCATTTCTGATGGGATAGGCATCACAGGATCACCGTCCCGCTGTGGTCACTCCCTTCTACTGTCACAATACTTTAGGTTGTTGAAGTTTTTCAGAGACTGAAAAATTCTGATTCTCTGTGTTGTGAGTTGACTGGTGAAATGGAAGTGCTGGTGACAGTGTGAGGCTGTATGAGAACTGGACAAGACTGGGACTGTGCTGGTGGAATAGAAGCAGCTTATACCAGCATCTCTAAGAGAGTGGGACAAACTGCTTGTAACAGAAGTCCTTAACACATTTTTTTGTTAGTTTTAATTCTGCTTCTGGTGTTTACCATTGACAGCATGTGTGCTGGTCCCCACTGGCTCAGGGTGGGATGAGAGAACCAGGTAGCTGCCAGATAGAGCCCAGCTCAGTTACTGTGGGACCAGACAGCTGGATTGGGCTGTGGATTGACCAACATCTTGAGAACATCTGGGAACTGAGGTGAAGTCACAACATGATGGCCAATTACTTAAGGGTTGGATTGGCACACCCTGGTTTTCTTCACATGGGGTTTCGGGCAATACTCCATAAGCTTCCTTAGTGTTAGCAAAGCATGTCTACACCACCTCTGACAGCCTTGGCTGGGTTTGTTTGAGGAAAGAGTTGGGGTTTTGGTTTTGTTTCCTGGGTGTTTTTTTGTTTGTTTTGTTTTGTTTTGTTAGTTATAAACCCCAACCTGGCTTCTTTGTCTCTGCTGGTTTGCTTGTGTTTTCAGTATTGAACTGACTGTATGGATGCAAAACCTATAAAACTGTTAAAATGCTGGACCTAAACAAAACCCAAAAGTAGAGAGTTCTTTTCCTTTTTTAGTCTATTTATCCATTTACTCAACTTCCATGGCTTAGCAGTGTTATTGATGTTCCAAAGTCTAAATATGGGAGCTAGTCATAATGTGGCAGGTTTCAGTCTTTCTCTGCCCATCATTAGAATTCAGATGTGGGTGTCCTTAGGAGCAGGGACAGGAAATACATCCCCAGGCATGTGGTGAGTCTCCACCACTGGAGGGCTTCGAGATGCTTCTGAAGAGAATGTTAGCATCTTATCGGGGCCCCTTTTCCCATGAAAGATTGGACATATGATCTTTCCAGATCCCTTCCAGCCTGGGCTGTTCTGTGACACTGCACAGCCAGAGGAATAACCAGGCTGTTCAGAGGCTGGTGGAGAAGGTCTAGAAGCAGGTTTGCAGGAAGTGGGAGAGCAAATAAACACAATCTGCATTTGGAATCTGTTTGTTCTCTCTTTTCCATGGCAAAGCAAGTCAGGCCTCTGTGGGCTTTCAGAACCAAAGGAATGATGGTCTGGCCCAGCAGTGCAGGGTTGCTGATGACCTCAGTGCTGACCACAGTCAGGCTCCCACTGCCACTGCACTGCTGGGACGTTTGTGAGGCATTCTTCTTATTTAATGGGTTGATTCTTCTTACGTACTGTGCAAGCTGTAGTCTTGAATTAATGAATTTGGGAACGTGCATAGTGCAGTTAAGGTCTGTGAGTTTATGTTCCTTATTGCTTGGGGCAGGTGAAGACACATCACATCATTAAAACCAGGTGTTTAGATGATTTTTCTCTTTGAATTCTGAGGCCTGCAATAGACTGGCTTAAGTGCAAGTGGCCGGTGAGGCTTCGTCATCCTGCCTGCTTTGTCAGTGTAGAAGCCTGAATGGAGCACTGATCTGTTCTCTTGTACCAAATTTAGGGTAAAGTCAAACTGGAAGATGGAACATTTGGTTTTGCCTTTGTAGAGTTATAGCAAGGTTAACCTGACTTAAGTCCTAACTCCACAGCAATGTTTATTTAGCAAGAGGTACCTCGGAGCTCACTGGCCCCTCGAGCAGCATGGGCTGTGTAACTGCTGCTCTGCAGGGTGGCTCCTGCCAGCTGCAGGGCTGACAGTACTCCTCGAAATCTTTTTCTTAATTGCTTTTCTCTGCAGAGAAATTCCAGCTGAGCACGTGCTCTCACGTCACTGGCAAGGAATTTAGTGTGGGGCTGACTTCTGCCCTGCAAATAAACATGAGAGAGATGTGCTCAAGCCCAGCAGCAAGATGCCTGGGAGATACCTCTGTGATCAGCACTCTGAAGAGTGCTGCTCTCCAGAAATAAGCCAGCTGAAAAAAATATCTTGATTGATCTGTATAGTCTAGACACTTCTGAAACAAAGACCAGCATTATGGAAGATTGCTTGGCTAGGCTGTTTGGATAAATACTGAGTATCTGATATTCCTGGAATTCAGTTTACCTTGTTCCCAGTGAGAAGAGCCACAAACTGAAGTTCCTTGTTTGCAGAAACCCCGATTTTCTTTGCATCTCAGAGGCAGATGTGCAGAGGGGAGAGAAGCCTGGTGCTATGGGCAGGTGTGCACTGGGGGCTCCAGCTCAGCTGACACTGCCATTCAAGGTGACCTGTGCCCAGGAAGCAGGGACAGGCAGGTGGCTCTTGCTCTGCCAGGACCTGCACTGCCTTCAGAGACATCTGATGTTCCTCAGGGTACCACCCATGGAGTAGCTGTATCCAAACCCCACCACTGTCTCACCGGTGGTTTGGATGCCCAGCAGAGGAGAGAGAAGGGAATGGATCACTGCCAATATCAAAGGCCAATGTCCAGTAACTTTTTGATGTCAATGGGCTCCAGGCTGTGGCCCTAAGTGATGCTGGCCGAGTGTCCTTTCAGTGCTCAGCTGGATCCCGAGGCCATGTCACCAGCTTATACCTTCACAGGCTCCCTTATTTTGAAAAATCCAGCAAAAAGCCCAGGCAATTGTGGCGTTTTTAAGGGGAGGGGTGTGACCTGAGACTCTCTGATTGGTTCTGTTCCTGTCTCAGTGTTCTGTGTAAAATTCATTTAGTGGCTTTCCTTTTAAACCACTCGCTGACCTTCCCCACGGATCCCAGCTGTGCATTAGCATTGCTTGGGGATGTGTTTGTATCTTTTGTCTAAAAATACCCAGCCGGGAGGATCCATGATCCATGAAAGCTAATTGAAACAATTTCTCTTCAAGTTTTGGCAAGTGAAGCATGCATTATAAGCATTAATACCTATAAATTGAATTGTTAATGAATCTAGACACTAATAATGAATGCAATTTTGTAGGCTTAACTAGAAACACTAAAATTATCAGGATCTGGAACAGAATTTTCAATCATTTTTGCTTATTAAATAGCAAAACTATGCTTTTAATAAGCTAATCATTTTTATTTGACCCCATAGGAGTAGCTCAGCTGATTAGAAACAGGTTTCTAAGTGCAAAACAATGTTGTTTTTCTCTCACTGTTTTAACCACCACAGTGCTGAAGTCTTGGATCGGATACTGATCTCCATCACTTATCCTGCAATTGCTCTGAAAGAATTTGCAGTTGAACCTCTCCATGTGCCATTGAATGGGAGAATTCTCTGTGCAGATAAATCATTCTGTAAGCTGCAAAACAACTGGAGCTTGCCCGAAGGACTGTCAGTGCACAAAAACACAATCTATGAAAGAAACCTCTATTTGGTGTTTGTTATAGCAACAAGTAAAAGAGTGCTTGATACAACTCAAAACTCAAGACCAAAATTAATAAACTGAAATATTCTGCTCCCCTAATTTAAAATTAACCTTTATGATTATTTTTTGCAGCTGAAGAATATAAGATTGAGACCTATAGCAAGAAAATCTTATGTTCCAATGATTTCCTTTACAATAGTTTTGTGAAGTTTGCCATTCCTTCTGACTTTAGTGGCTGGAGACCAGGAGGGCACAAGGAGACAGATTATTCTGCAAATCTCCCAGGCAAAGTTTCCTCTCCCCTGCTGCTGGCAGCTCTTGCAGACAGGCTGTCAGCCTTTATGGATCATTGGTGTGCCTTAGACAAGCAATTTCTTATACCAAAAGATTAGTAACCCTACACCATTTGTTAAATGAAAAAATCAAACTTGGTTATCTTACAAGGTAACAGTGAAGAACAGTCTGAAAGGGAAGGGGATGTCAAGCATTTATCTCTGGATTTAGGGCTGGAAAGGACCATGAAAATTTCCTTCATCTCTGGAGACAACTGATATCCTTATGGAAATGTATTGCAGTGCTTAATTATAGTTACTCTGTGAGAGGAGGTTTTTCCTTTATTTAATCTCCCTTACTGTAGTTCATACCTACTTCTACTTTTTTGTGTTGCATGAACAGGGAGAAAAGTTTTCACTGTTTGTCACAACCTTCTCAGTATCTGAAGGCTCTTTCCATGTCTCTCTGCTTTCTCAATAGGTGTCCCCCGTCCCATTTCTTCCCTTCTTCAGCATAGGCAGACAAGGGGTGGCAGGGAAGGTAACACACTGATTAACATGGGATGGTGGGGGAGGAATACGGGCAAGTTTAAAGGGATGAGGTGGTAGAGAAAGAAACATCAACAGACAGAATCAAATAACACAGTAAGGGGTTCAAAATACTTCACCAAAATACTAACGGGAAAGAAGTGGTGTTCCATAGTTTGATTTAAAACGCAGTGGGAAATTAAGTTAATGTAGAAATACACATTAATGAGCAGAGGACTCTATGCAGGAACTCTTAGTGGACAGCATTGTAACTGTTCCACTGAAATCCTCAGCTGAAGTAGTTCAGAATATTTTTATTCTGAATATTTTATTTATTTTCCTTGGACATCCCTGTTTATGACTATTGCACCCATGTGCACTGGGATCCTGTTCTCTATGATTATTGCACCCATGTGCACTGGGATCCCATTCTCTATGATTATTGCATCCATGTGCACTGGGGTCCTGTTCTGCCACCACTCAAGGCTGCCAGGGAACCCCAGAGCATTTCCCCCTCAGTTACTGACCCTGTGCTGAGTGCCTTGCAGGGAGCACACAGCAAATTCCCTCAGGGCTGGCCATGCTCACAGTCCTGGCTCTGCCATGCAGAGGGCCCCATCTCGAGGCTGAACACCTTCATCATGATATGTCTGCAAAATGAAATGTCAGATAATTTGGGAGGGGGAAATTCTTATGGGCCTTTCCCTACTGGACAATACACTGACAGAAAAAAGCCTCAGCAAAGACTTGCTCAGCCTGATGAGTCTGTCCCATCCCACTGACTGCACGGGTATGGAAGAGGATGCTGGGTCTGGGCTATATGTTCCTGCTTTGTTCCTTCTCTGAAAAGTCCATATTCTGGGAGACAAACATTAGAATTATCTTTAATAACTGATATTAGAATTCATTTATTGATGGCTGGTGTGTTTGGTTTTATTCTTGGCTGTTTTCTACTTTCAAAGATTCCTTTTCCCAAACCAACAGCAAAAAAAAAAGGTTTTCTCAGTGCTGCTGTCTATTGACATGCAGCAGAATAACTGCCCTGGAGTTAATTCCTCCTCTTAAGTAAACTGCTTCAGTCAGGGCTGTTAGCATGGAGGATATTGGCATTCCTGTTTACTGAACAGCACTCTTCCAGGATCCTTCCTCTTTAAGTGAGTTTAGTATGTGTACATGTGTACTTCTCAATAAAGGTAACAAACAATCCAGACAAACCTGGGAGCCTGCTAGTGAGTATGCAAGCTGAACCAAAATATTTTGCTCCTGGAGTAAAAGTTTATGAAGTGTCTGTGCCATTTTGCAAAGGGATATAGCACTTGGTGGGTCTCCTACAATGTGGCTCCAAGAAAGAGCTGAAATAATACTTCTTTCTGCTTTAAATATTTTGGTACTGTGAGTAATAATGTAAATCAGACAATGTGTTAACGCTTTGCAGCCTCTTCCTTTCAGCTGAAGGCCAGTTGTGCCAGGTGCCAGCCACCTTCCTCCTCCAGCAGAGAAGTCTGTGTCCCTCAGGATGTCCCTGCCACAGGTGTTGCCCTGCAGTGGCTGTGAGCTGGAGGACACTCAGGCTTCACAGCTTGGGAGGCAGCTCTTTCAGCTGTAAAACCCCAGCCACAGACTGGATCTCAAACAAGTGCTGCAGAAGGAGTACTTGGCCTGAGTTGTTTCAGCCTGCTCTCTATAAACAGAAAAATCAATGGTCTTTATTCTTTTATTGAGGAAAAAAAAAAAGGATTTTCCCACCTGGGAGAGGCTAATGGGATGCTCTGATGCACAGCAGTATTTTGGCAGTGGGGGAGGTGTCCCCACTTGATCTCTACGAATGGAAATCTTCACCCATCCATTTATGCTGTGTCTGGGGTGGAAAATTCTGTGTTGTGGCCCTCCTGATGCATTGCTTTGCTGAGCCTCTCTGGGATCCTGCTGAGTATGGTCCCGAGGAGGGGGTGACGTGGAAGTCACGGCCTTTTCCCTGGTCCAAAGGCTGGAGGTGCTGTGGGACATCTCTATAACCAAAGGCTGAGTGTTCTGATGGCCACGGACAGGCACCTGAGCCTTCCAGGCTGTGTCTGAGTCCCCAGCAGAGTCAAACCCAACAATACAATACCCATGTGCAATGCTAATGGTTAGGCAGCTTTTTTCCCCTGCATTTCAGGCCAGCAAGACCCAATAACTTTATTTTGGTCTCCTGCACATCCTTCTGAAAAACTAAGCATATAAAGCCTCAGAAATTAGAGGAAATGGGATAACCTTACACTTAAATTGATATGGGCATGTCTTCTGTCATTCCTTGGTATTTTACCATTCCATGCTTTATGTGGCTCACCTTACACACTGGCAGAAGAGACAACAGATGTACCTTCCTTATTTCTGGAATGCCTGACTCCTTTAGAGCAGCCCTGTCATTTATCTTGCCAAATATTTAGCAGTGCTCAGCAGGTGAGGCTCTTCAGGAAGAAGATGACAAGATTTCTCATTCTTGCTGTCTGGAATTTAAACAAATACAAAAAAATGGATGTATTAAAGAGGAAATAATTGACCAATAATGGAGCTGCTTGGATGCCAAGCGTTAATATCAGTTTCCATGTTGGATATCAGGACAGTCTGTTGTCACTTTCCAGAGGACTAGTAACATTTATGATGGCATTTGTTACAAAGGCCACAACCATATCCTCCTATGAAATGGTAATTCCAAGGAATAGTGTGAACAACACTAATGCACTCAGAGTTTGGTGCCATCTCCTGCTGCCCTGCTACATTTGATTCCAACTCAAATTATTCAGGAAGAGAAAATACTGCACTGGTCTCAAACTGGAGAGATGGAAGATAGTTGTGGACCGTGCTTCAAGAGTGAGAAATGAAATTTGATAACCTGGGGACAACACATAATGGCTTAAGAGCCCACTGGAGGTGGGGGGCATGTTTAGCTGCTCCCTGCCACAGGGGGTCTCTGAGCAGGGTTTGGCACCTTCCCTGTCTTTCCTGGGAAAGAGTGGATGTTTTCAAACTACACCTAAAAAGGTGGGGGGAAGAGAGGAGCTTTGGACATTCCTTTTTTTGTAGTTTTTTGCTAGTGCATCAACATTGTTTTTCCCATCATGTTTGTCTACCCCTCGCTCCAAGCAAAGATGGGTTGCTGCAAGCAGAGGGCTTTTGGTGTAGCCAGGAATAGAACGGTGTATTTTGCAGACTGTTCTTCATTCTCAGTTCAGGACTTACAGACTGTTCTCTGCAATGTGGTAATGAGATCTGGGATAATAATGTCAAGCTGTATCTAAACAATTGGATTAAAACAAGCCCTTGGAATAGGACAGAGGTTGGTGTAACTTGCTGGATCACGTGGCTGATTGCTGGCCAGTTCCCTGGGGACAAAGCTTTTCCTCCTGGCAGAGCTCAGCAACTCGCTTTCAACTTCTTTCTTAATCAGCATTTTGTACCCAATGTTCTAAAATGTTTGCAAAATGCAGCATAAGGAAGATTGAAGGTGTTATCTTTAATTGGACTAACTTAAATTAATATTGAAACGCCTCCTCCCTGTTGTGTTGCTATTGACCTGATGTTGAATGGCTTGTGCTGGTCTGGTGGAGAGAAGGAGACTGTATTTTGCTTTCTGGTTTGGATTTTGAGTGGCCAGGAGAGGTTGGATTCACAGACAGGACAGAGGAAGAAGTCACGGAAAAAATGAGGAAAGAGTTTATAATTTCCTGTAACCACTATTATGTTTAGGAAAAAAAAGTCTGAGCATGACTAGGGAATATTTTCCAAGGTGTTTCTGTGTGTCCAGCTGTCTGTGCTGATTTGTTCATGGCTCCAGCTGGGGAAGGCCCTGCAGCCACCATGCAGCTCTTACTCATCTCTCTTTGGCAGGTTCAGAACCAGGAAGGTCTGAAAGGGGGGTGGACCTTTTTTTTTATCCCCTGGTAAGGTTCCTTTGCTAATCACTGCTCATTCTGCTCAGAAAGTGATGGCCAAATGGAATGGAATTGCAATTGCCTGCTTTGACCTCAAAATATTACTTTGTCATCCTTGCCTTTCTCTCTCCCTTTCTTCTTGGAAAATTAGCATTAGATAAGAGTGAGGTAGATTCTTTTCTAGCTTATTCATTAGCAGCAGCAGCAGTATTGTTAATCATGTTTTGATTGTGCAGACTGTATTATGAGTGGCCAGAGAACACAGAATTAGTTTCAGATTTTCATAGCTAGAAGGTGGGAAAATCCTCCTCTGGGATGCAGACTAATCAGATTTCCTCTGGAGATCACTGAGGCACAATAAACTGCAATTTGGGTGCGTTTTTTATCCTGGCTCTGCTCTCCATGCACAGATTTTACTGTGGGGAATAACACAGCCCACTTCTTGGAGGGTCCCGTTCTCTTTTTTTACACATAACATCTCAGTTTTCTGTTTTCTTTTTTTTTTTAATCTTCAAAAACCCATCAGAATGTTCCTGAGGAGCCCTTAGGTGGCTTTTTGTATCTTCCAGTGGGAGTTAAGAGCCTGCCAAAGCCTGTGGCCATCCTCCCTGGGCAGCATCAGGCAGGGTGAGAGCTGGTTACCTGGCATCATAAATAACATCAACCTTTCTTTAAGTTTTGTAATTTATTTAACATTTTACACATGTTCCTTTGGGCTTTTTGCATCCACACTTTGTGTGTACTGTGTGTTTATAAGACATGAGAGCATATTCCTGAGCAATCCCTGGGAGCACAGGGCACACATCCCACTCTGTGGCGACAGACAAGCTGTGTCTGAGATGATCCAAAGCAGGCAGACCCTTCCCAGCCCTGATTCCCTTAGAATTTAGGGGAGACTTCCATGTCTGATGGGGAATTTGAGGTGGAACGTGAAGCAATCCCTTTCATCCTCAGTTGAAGTGTTGGTATTCATTTTGTCCTTGGTAATTAAAGGGAATTTCTTGTTTTTCTTGCTCTTTCAAAGCTGTATCAGTAGGATTTTGGGAGTAATTGCTCAGAACAATAACGTGGAAGTCGAACATCACTGATATCCTTGGCTGGGAGATTTGTGAAAGGGAATGGAAAGAGGGAGAAGTTCCCTGTGAGAGCTGCAGCTCTGTCTGAGCCAGGGAAAAGCAGCTCTGTGGCAGCTTTGAACATGACAAATATGTGAATTCTCTGGGTGTGAGGAAGCTGCACATACAGGAAATACAAGACTCTTAAAGAGCCTGATGATTTCAAGGAATTGAGCAACTAGTGCCAGAGAAATGGGTGCAAGAAATAGTTAAAAAGAAAACAAGCACAAGTAGAGAGAAAAACAGGCAAGGATTTAAATAGAAGTCCATCACAACTAATTCATCTCATAAAGAAAGATGCAAGACACAAGAGGTGACTGATGTAACTCAAAGACTTGATGGTACAAAGTCACCTTTACTTGAAATGATGAAAGGAAATAGGACAAAAATCATAATACTGAGGATTATTTATGGTGGAGAGAGAGAGACAGTAATCAAAAAGGCCAAGTAAATTCTAAACCAAAATAAGAAATGGCTTATGGTATATGGGGTGGGGTGGGGGAGAGTGAAGGAATCCCTACTAAACAGAGATTCAGGCAGCAATCTCAGCTGGATGGAGGGGTGCTGAAGTGATTTCCTAAATGGGCCTCGCCAAAGGGGCAGACACGGCAGCCAAAGGCTCTCTGAGAGTCCTGGAGATGTTCCACAGGGTGGGATGCTGGCACAACACTTGGGAAGGGTGGCTGCAGACAAAGCCAGTTCCAGGTGTAACATGTGTCCTTGATGTTAAAGAAATTCATCTTAGTTTTGTTTTTCAAAACATTGAGGATTAATTTGGAGGATAACAAACTGCTGAGATAGCAAGGGATTGCAGAACTCATGCAAGGCACTCCTTTTCCTTTGCCTTCCCTCAGAAAAGGGATTTCAAGTATTTCAGTACACGGTAAAATATTGTCCGAATTTTTCCAGCTCATGGTCTGTGAAACATTCACTAAAAAGCTGCTCCTCTTGGTTTGTCACCTGGGCAGCTCTGCTGAGGGGCCTCCTGCTCTGGGATGGAGCTGCCTGGATGCTTCTTCCACTCTTTTAGTAAGTGTGGATGAGTGGGTACCTAAAGAAGTAAAATGAATTCTTGTTTAAGATGTGTTTTTCCTGTAAGTTCAGATCAGCCAGGCTGGATTTCTTCTGCTGGTGAATCTTCAGCAGAATTAACGTCTCCTGAGCCACAGGAACATAAATGCCCTGGGAAGTCTCAGGGTACCAGCATTGCATTAAAGAACATGAGGTTGGCAATTACAGGAAGCATTTTTTTAAAACAGCTAATACAGAGGAGGTGCCACATCAAAAATAAATAAAATATTTTTGTCCATAACTTCTCATCAAGGATTATATTGTGTTTGAAAAAATTGCCAGTGACAGTGTTGCAGGATTCCATCAAATGAGATGTAAATTTCTCAAGGATTTTTGTACTAATTTCTGCATGCAAGATGGCAAAAGTGAATTCAGAAGAAGCTGAATGATGTGGATAATGAAAATGTGTAAGATTGACACTGCAAATCTAAGATTTTCCTCATGCTACTTTGTAGAGCACTTAGACAAAAACAAAACCAAAAAAAACCACAACAAATTGTGGAATTAGTGCAAAGCACTGGCAGTTGGAAAAATGATGGAACAGTTGCTGGGAGATTACTAAGTGTGCATACCAGGCAACACCATTTCTAAAATAATTTTTCTGAGTAAAGCTGCATTTAAGGGCTGGAAGCAATGATTTATGAAGAAATATGAAAAGAATTAGATGTGTTTAACTTGGCAAAATAAATGAAGAGTGTTGTACTTGTACACGAGCATATGAAGAGCATAAACAGAAACCATGAAGAAGAATTGCCTTGAACAGGGCCTAAGGAATGCAAATGAAATGTATTGTGATCATAATGCAAGAAGGAAAATGTATCTCAGATATCAGGTAATATCCTCCATTAGCAAGATTTATGAGACCCATCATGATGGGAGCATGAAGGAAATGATGGAAAGTCCATTGACTGAGTCAACTGAAATTGGATTAGAAGATGTAGAACAGTTCAGCCCTGACAAGGCAATTGTCACATGCCCACCAAACATTGCACACTTGTGAGAGCGTGGCACAACACTGATGGATTGCCAAGCTTTCCCTCGATGCCAGAGGTGCAGGTTCTGTCCTGGTGTGAGAATGAGGGTGGGCAGTCCCTGAGTGGCTGTGCCTTGGTCATGCCTTGGCTTCTCTCAGCCGAAGTTCCACCCGAATCCTGTAGCTGGAACCAGAGGGTTCCACAGAGACACTGGGGACACACCATCCTGCTGTCACTCTGCTGTCCAGCTCTCAGGTGCCTCTTGGAGAGCTCCCAGACTCACTCCAGCAGCTCAGCAGTGTTGACTCTGGTGGCCTGGCATTGTGTCAGAGGACTCTGGCTCTGGCTGGTGATGCTGAGCCTGAGTGGGGGACTTGGAAGGGCTCCCGTTCTCTCTCACCTTCAGCAGCTTGCTGGGAGTTGGCTGCTGCCGAGGCTGGGGCACACAGATGGGTTGACATCCAGCACCAAGTGTTTCTCTGGCACTGCTCCACCTCTTAGATCATGCTCAGCACAAACAACCTTGGAGCTTGCTGATTGTCTCTCCACAGTTGGCTTCACCCAGGCTCTGGGGTCAGGGCTCCTGTCACTGCAGCAGGTTTGGTTCAGAGCTGTACCTGAGAGCGTGGCTGCACTCTTCAGTCCTGGAGACCTCCTGCATGGTGGTGGCTGCTCAGGTTTGGCTCCATCTCAGCTCCTTATAAATGCCAGTGTTGGCAGTTCCCTTGTGTCACATCAGCAAGGCTCAACCTTCAGTAATTTGATGCTTTCCCTTCAGGGAATCTGAAGCACCTGCACAGAACTGTTTAGAAGAAGTTAAAGGTGCCTTGTGGATCTAGATCAGTGGTCTCCACAGTAGGTTGTACAAGACAATCTATTTCTTTTACAGTTAATATCTTAAATTTTTTATATTTTTTAATATTGAATATTTTTACAGTTATTTTTTTAACATTTTAAATAGTGTTTATTTCACCCTTATTCTTTGTAAATGTCTATTTTTGTGTATATTCTGTAAAGTACATAATGGATTAGCATATGAGGATAATTTATAGATAAATATATATACCTTGGTGTGCACGCTCAGAAACTTATTTTACTTAGAGAAACTTGGACACCACTGGTCTAGATGTTCAGAGAAGGATGATGGCCATGACACAAAGATCTTCCACAGAGAGAATTCTAAATACTGATACAAACCTTTGAAGAGAGAATATGACATAAAGACAGAGAGTAATAAAAACCCTGGCTATGCTGCTGGGAAGAGCCCTGTGTTGTTCTGTAGGTGCACAAACTCCTCAGTGCCCACTGGGGTGTATTTCAGCCTTATGAAAATCTGCAACTGCTGTGTAATTAAACAACAGGATCAATCCTGCCTTCTCTAGGGGGTTCCTGTGTCTCACTGAAGGGTCCAGCCTGGTTCCATCTGCTCTCATGGATCTCAGGTCTAGTTTGGACACTCAGGCCATCAGGAGTCCTGGAACACCCATCCCAGCAAAGGGGTTAAACCCAGCTTGTTCCACCCATGAGCGGGTGTCCTGGTTGCAGCTGGAGTTGGGACCTACAACCAAAGTCTGACCATTCACAACTTTCATTTATATTTATTATGGCTCTGTCCACTTGGCCTGGGCTCCAGCAGATGTGTTTGTAGTGCCACATAAGGGCAGTGGTGCCAGTTTTTCCATTCCTGGGTCTCTGACTGGCACCTGCCATCTGATCTGGCCCCGAGGCAAACAGCACAGCCAGGGCTCCTCAGGAGGTACCTGTTGCCAGAGTTATGTTGTTGCCAAATTTCAAGTCATCGTTCCAAATTCAGATGTTAGAGCTTTCCTTACCTATTTTAAGTCATTAAATATCGCTCAATTACCCTTGCATTTAGCCTTTTTTTTGAATTTGAGCTTACTTGACTGAAAGGCATCCTGTCTTGATTTGGAGATATTAAAAGATGAAGAATCCTCATTCCTTTGATAGGGCAGGGGTTTTAATGTCTAATCATTCTCACTATAAAACTGTGCCTGATTTCTAATTTAAGCTGGTCTGGCTTCAGCTTTCAGCAATTGGTTCTTGTTACGCCTTTCTTGGCTGGATTAAAGAGCCCTTTAGGACCTGGTATTTTCTCCCTTTGAAGGTACTTATACATCGCAATCAAGCTATCTCTTGATCTTTTTAATAAACTAAACAGATTGAGCTCCTTAAGTCTCTCCTTCCGAGGCAGCTATTCCAATCCTCAAATAATTTTTATGACTCTGCACTGTCTCCCATTTTCCTCTGTCCTTTGAAAAATGTGGACACCAGAAACAAAGGCACTCAGGGAATTTACAGCCAACTGTTTGTCCCTTTTCCTAAAATCCTTTAGATTCTCTTATTTCCCTGCTATGGGTTCCCCAGGCTGTAGAAGACTTTCTTGCTCCCAAGAAGCTATGACTGCTGCTGTAATTTGCTCCAGGTGAGCCAGAAATGCTCCTAGACAGGTTATTAGCACCAAAAAAAATGGGTGGACCTTTGCTTTGAACGGTGCTACTGTTCTTACACTTTTTTTGCCCACTTGTAGGAGCTATTTCAAATCGTCAGTGTTTTGGAACCAGGACCTTTGTGTGTTTTACATTCCAAAAGGAGAGGAATTTGAGCTGTTTGGGGCAGTCCGAAATCACTACAGATTGTAACTGAGCCTGGTCATTCTTGTAGAGGAAACTGAGGCTTCTGCCACCCTTTGGAAGTGATCTCAGTGACCAAAGTGGTATTTGAGTTCTGGCAGTGGTTTTAGGAGGTTGCACAGGTGGATTGGCTGGACTGCAGGACAGAGTTCAGGCACGACTGACACTTCTCTAACACGCTTAGGAAGCTGTCCTGGTTTGTCCAGGGAATGATGCTCTCTGTGAGGATTTCCTAAACCTGTCTAGGGCTGCTTCTAGGACTCAGTTCTTACTCTGGTGGGTTTTTTTTTCCCTGCAATATATTTGTGTTTATTAAAGGAGTAGTGGGTGACCACTCCCCTCCCCAGTAAAAAGAAAATTTTCCAGATGTTGCCTTGGTGAACCTATTTCTCTTGAAACCCATTAATCCCCTTTTGGTCCCCTTTCCGATCCTGTCCCTGTTATTAATCATAGTTATCTTCTGCTGACTACAAGCAAACTGGCAGCCAGATTTGGGGTACCATGTGCTGACAATATTAGGCACTTTTTCTGTTGCACCAAGTGGCCTCCGAGATATTTATCTTTGCAATTTATCTGCCGGGTAGGCCACAGCTATTCCCTGGGTTTAAGACAGGGAGGAAAAGCTGAGGTATGGGAAGCCTCAGCAGGTCAGGGCTTGAACTCAGCTCTTCTAAATCTGGGGTAATTGTGCCTCCTCTCTGTTCCATCTTTAAAAACTGAAGCGCACACGTTGGTTCTGAGGCTGCCTTTCATCTGCCTTCAGAAACCCTCGCTCCTCGCCCTCCAAGAACCGCACAAAGGCTCCGTCGCTTCGCCTTGCCAGCATCAAACATCGGGGGGAAATAGGAACAATTACCAGTTTAATATTAAAAGAAGCAATTCCAGTTCCTTTCGGGGGCCGGTGTCATTTTGTAACGCTGCCCGAAGGAGCCCATCCCTCCCTTGTGCCCGGTGAGCAGGGCTGTTCACAGGGGCTCAGATCTCGGGCAGGGTGGGGAGGGCAGGACCCCCTGACCCCCTGCCCGGCCGGGACGATGCTGTTCGATTAAACCCCAGCACGGCCAGAAGGGCTGGAAGAGCCGCGCAGGGATCCCAGCCCAGCCCAGCCCAGCCCAGCCTGGGCACCCACCAGGCATCCCATCCCAGCCCTCCCCGGGCATCCCAGCCCAGCCCAGCCCAGCCCAGCCCAGCCCAGTCTAGCGCTCCCCGGGCATCCCATCCCATCCCAGTCCATCCCATCCCAGTCCATCCCATCCCAGTCTATCCCATCCCATCCCAGTCTATCCCATCCCATCCCACCCCATCCCACCCCAGTCCACCCCAGTCCACCCCATCCCATCCCATCCCATCCCATCCCAGTCCGTCCCATCCCGCGGCGCGGCCGGAGTGGGGCGGCAGCGCCCCCTGCTGGGCAGCGGCGGCTCCGCACGGCCCCGCCCCGGCCCCGGTACCGTGCCCGGGGTCCCAAAGGGTCACCGTGCCCGGGGTCCCATCGCCCTGCCCGGGGTCCCAATGGGTCACCGTGCCCGGGGCAGGCTTGTCCGACCGTGGCCGTGCGAGTCACAGCGAGAGCACAGGGCACAGCAGTGCACCTGGACAGGGACAGGGACAGGGACAGGGACAGGGACAGGGGCAGGGGCAG
>VZUH01001023.1:19993-80805 GCA_013401175.1 Xiphorhynchus elegans | reverse complement strand
GGGACAGGGACAGGGACAGGGGAAGGGGCAGGGACAGGGACAGGGACAGGGACAGGGACAGGGACAGGGACAGGAGCAGGGACAAGGGCAGGTGGCCACTGCCGTGGCTCCACAAGGTGTGAAGGGCACTCGTGTGCTGTGACATTTCAGGTGACCCCTCCACGGTCACCCTTCACCTTCCAGAGCTCCCAGCAGGGATGTGTCCCCAGCTCCCAGTCTGGACTGGAGGGGAATGGCCCTTCCCGCTGCCACAGCACACGGGGAGGCTGCTGGGGAGGAAAAAACCTGTGAGGAATAAAAACCTTCTACAAATTGGGAAGAGCATTCTACTTTGACAGGATAAAAATAAAACCTGGAATGGGAAAGGAAAGGCATGAAAGAGTTAGTGACAAAATATCATGTACAGCTGGGGAGATGATGGGTTTATTGGTATTGCAGGGGGGGAGGGAGAAGCTGAGAGGCAGTGAAAACACAATTTGGCCTAAAATTGAATTTCTCTGATAAGGAATTTCAGAAGCGGCTGCCTCATTCACTGTGCGGCCAAATAATCATATGCGCTTTAATAATCTTTATTTTACAGGAGTATGTTGCCAGGGCAACAGAGTGTAAGCAGGAGCACAGCACCTTGCAGATCACAAAGGCAAAGCTGCAGAAAGAAATTTCAGCGAGTTTCTCTCTCCCTTTTGCAATGTAATGACGACTTATTTTTCATGCACTGATTTAATAATCTTATTGAAAGATCCTTTCCCTGTTTCTCTTATTCTTGTCTGTCTGGGCACGGACAATGGCAAAAACCTGGAATTGTCAAGCCCACTGGGCTCAGCAAACTAACAGATGTAATATGTTTAGCATTTTTATGTAATTACTTTTTATTGCTATTTTACCCCTACTTCTATTCCTCCCCTGTTAGATGCTGCTTCCCTTCCACTGCCATCCAATCAGGGTGTGGAGAGGGACTGGGGGAGACTTGATAATTGACGGCATTAATCGGGAATTATTAGGGGGATGTGTTTTCAGAGGTGGGGGCTGGGTGAAGAAAGAGACCTTTTAGGAAGGGTGAATTGAATTATGGGCGATGCAATAATGAAGCCTCTGGGCTGTGAGCTGCAGAGGACACTCATCCTCACAGAGCTCTGAGTGTTATTTATCATGGGCTCTGCTCTGTGCGTGGAAAACAGTGCATTGCCCTACTGACATCTTCTGGGTGGGGGAGGTCTCAACTAGGGGGGCTGAAAATGAAAAAAAAGGCTGATTTGGGATGATCATAAATGCAAACTGCTGGAGATATCGACGTTGGTGGGATGGGGAGCAGGAGCGCTGCTGCCAGAGCAGGGCAGGGTGCAGTTTGTGACCAGTCTGTCCCCTGGAAACATTTTGCCTCTTGTCCTTTCCCAAGGGCCGGGGCTGGGGAGGGAAGCGTGGGAAAAGCAATCACTGCAGGCTGCAGGACGTGGGCTGGGGGAAGGCTGGGGCAGAGGGAGGCCAAAGCCCGGGTTGCATCATTGCAGTCAGAGAATTCCCAGAAGTGGGGAACAAAGCTGTGCCCCCCAGCTCAGCCCTGCCGGGCACTGCCCGGGGCACCTCTCGAGGTGGCACCAGGAGCCAGCACCGTGTTGGGCCTGGGGGGGCTCACAGGGCAAGGCTGAGGGCAAGGACAGGGGCTTGGGAGAATGGCCCAGCTTTGTGGGGTGAATTCAGGCTCACTGATGTTGCTGACACAGAACCTTGCTTTAGGATGCCGTGTCTTTAGAGGACAGCACAAAGATTTACATGTTCTGCATTTTGTGAAAGAATTGCGTAAAATAATATACAATAATGTGCATAAAATAAGATTTTTATCTATGTAAATAATACATAAAAGCTAAGCAGCATTCTCCCCAGGGGTTTACCTTGTGCCAGACGTTACTGGTTTTCTCTGAATTAGCATCCCCCAAGTCACTGTGAATGTGGCAGGTTCCTTGAACAGGGTTTCACAGAGCAGCAAAAACTCCTTTGCAGAAATGGCTGGCAGCTGGATTTAGGAATGGGAGGTGGTTCTGCAGAGTGCCAGGGACCAAACCCTTGGGACAGGGGTGCCTGCAGGAGAGGGGAACGTTGGAGATTCGGGATTTCCTGGGTCTCCAGGTTCGGAATGTTTCCAGTCCTATGGAAGCATTCATAACAAGGTGCTCAGAGCCTCATTTGCACTGATGTCTTATCACTGGACAGACAAACCCAGAGTTCTGAGGCCCAGAGAAAATGCTGGTGTTTTGTTCAAAAGCAGAGTCAGATGTCAGAGTCCAGGGAGTGGACAGTAAAAGATTCTGCAATAGAGTAACACACCATAAATATTATATATAATATAGAATGCTATCATATATCTTGTATATAACATTATATATGTAAGTATATAGAATTACTCAATTGTAGTTTTGAATGTATATGTAGATTAAGTAGTTTAGGGACAAAGTCAATGTTTTAAGGTTGTAATAGAAAGCAAAAATGAACCCTCTTTTTTCTGAGCAAACATATCCCAGGTTTCACCTTTCTGCTACTAACCAAAGGAATTGGCAGGGATAGAACTGCTGCTACACATTTTGACTGGTTAGAAAATTCAGTGTCAGCAGTGTCTGGTGATGAACTCTCCTCTTGTTCCTAATCTGGAGGTACGCAGGATTTTCTACAGCCATTTTTATAATTGTCCCTTTTTTTTCCACGGCCAGATCTGATTACTAAACCAAGTATTAACTAGGCCATATTTTCCTTATTAAAAAAGGCTTTTCACGAAGCAGAAAAGGCATGATTATTTACAAACCCATTTTTATTGACTGTAAAAGCACATGAGCATCCTTCGAGTTGTACTTCTGGAGTTTTTCCATGGCATGTAGGGGCAGGAGAGGGGACAAACACAAAAGCCTGGCTGCAAGATCCCAACACTTTGTCTTTTTTTCCTACAAACCTGGGATCTGCTTCATCTTGGAATTTTTTTGTATTTTTTTATAATAATAATAATGGGTTTTTGTGCTCCCATAATACGACAAATATTTGGAAATCAGTCTATGCAGAAGAGGGTTGTTTTATTTCTATAGGTGTATTTAGAGAAACTGTGGCATAAAGCCCTTCTCTGCTTCTACCTTTCTGTTCCTAGGACAGCCAGGAATGAGGGAGCAGCCTGTTGCTTTGGCAGTGCTTGAGGAAAGCCCCTTTTTCGTGATTTCAGAGAGCTGGAGGCAAGGTCACACTGGGCTGAGAAAGCCAAAGAGCTGCTGGAATTCCCAAATCAGGCTGACAATACGAGATCTCACCGTCATTCCATGCTGCTTTCACTGGTGTTCAGGATTAGTTTTGTTCTTTGGTACTGGCTGGTTTCTGGGAAATCCAACAGCTCTGCTCCTCTGAGCTCCAGCCAAGGAAATCTCCACAGTTTTGGTCATCTGTGCAGGACCTCAATTCACAGAAACTCTGCACGTTGATTCAGATAAAAGATGTAGATACAGAATCTTCTGAGAGACCCTTCTGTGGAGCCTGCAGGGAGGCAGCTGGCTGCAGCCACGCTGAGCCACAGAAAGGGCCCTGGGACAGGGTGCTCTGCCAGACCCCACATACTGGACAAGATTTTTATGGTTTTTTGGCTTAGGAGGCTGCGTTTGATTCCTTAAAGCAATTCCAGACAAGAATTTGCTGGAGCTTCCTGTAGAATTTTTAAATATTTGGGTTTATTTGTTTGTTTTTAATTTTGTTTGTTTGTTATTTTTGCAGTTTTAATCATAATAAATTTTTAAAGGCAGAAAGTTAAAAGGATTGTTATCTCTTCTTTGTAAGACCTGATGGGGAAGCCCAAAGTTGAACCAAGGTGGCAGAACCTGTACTGGCTGCAGGGGGAAGGGGGGTTATGGCCATCACAATATCGAAAGGTTTGTCTTTGTACTGATTTTCCCATTTTCCTTAGGAATGGTGGGATAAAAATTTGGGTAAGAAATGGAAGTTCAGCAGCTTAACTATGCACATATTTCTCGCACAAAATCTGGGCAATTTGCTTTCCCCTTCATGCTCGTTTTATCCTGCTGCCTTCTGAAATGGAAACTCTTCTGACCCTGTAACCCCTGTGTTACTTGGAATAAAACTCTTTTTAATTGTGTTTTGGAGGAGCATGCAGGGAGCTCCAACACTCCTAATCAGCTTTGCTGCTCTGGCTCTGGATGGGCAGGATTCATGTCGGCAGAATAACTTGCTAGAATTGCAGCTCTGCATCATTGATTTAATGCTGAGGAACTTTAAAGGTGCAGCTCTCCATTTCTGCCCGTGTGTTGCTGCAGGGTCAGAGCATCTCCTGGGCACTCCTGGCTCCCTGGGCCTTGCAGGAGGACTCAGGCAAGCCCTGCTGCCCTTTGGGGTTCCTGGAGGGGCTCCCTCATTGCCAGAGGGAGTGACTGCCTGCCGGGTAGGGCTTGGGGACAGCAGGGACACAGTGGCACTGATTTTGGAAGAGAACTTTCATCCCTGTTTGTCTGCAATGTATCATGTGGAAATGCAGGGCAGCTTTAATGCCTGGCACCTTTTCACAGAATTAAAGAGAGAAAACCCCAAAACTCTTCTAGCTAGAACCTGAGTTTTGTCCTGACCAGAAGCAGGTGTGGATGGAGGGAAAGCAGACTCCTCATAAAGCTATTTGAGGGCATCTACAGCATTGGTTTGAAGAAGAGAACAGCTGCCTTACAGTGCCAGAACTTCAGCACTGGACAATACTGAAATATCCACCATGACATTGGGAAGGTGGAGGTGGATCAGTATAAATTCCTGCCCTGCAGAAGCTGTCCTTGGGCAGACCCTGCCCTGTTTTACCCCTGTTCCTGACACTGTTTGCCTTCTCACCTTCCTCAGAAAACACAAACACTGCTTCAGGTTGTTATATTTTGGTATAACTGTGTTTAGTACCGAGTCTTGCCCTAGCCATCCCCTGTCCTAATTTGTTCATAGCCCTGCTAATGTGCCTCTGTTTGGCCTTCAGCATTCCAGGAACAGGCATGTCACTTAACCCTCCCGACTCCCTGCTCCTGTTTGATCAGGAACAGAGATGCAGTAACTGCCTTGGACAAATGAGTGTGCTGAGAACACTCCCCACTGCCCTGTAATAAACCCACCATCCTCCCTGAAAGGCACGAGGAGGACAGAGAGGGCAACAATGATTGGAAGGTCAACAAGTTTGAGCACTGACAGAATAAAAAAAAAAATTCTAATGCTGAGGCCATGATGCTGAGAGTGGCCTGTGTGTGATTCCTGGCATGGCTGGAGCCTGAGTGTGCCAGCACAAGTGCCCACTGCCCTGTGCCACGGGAGAGGTGCAGGATCCCATGGGAGAGGTGCAGGATCCCATGGGAGAGGTGCAGGATCCCAGCATCCCTTCAGCAGGGCTGGGCACTCACAGGCTCAACTGGAGTGCTGGGGGTCAGTCATGGAAAGAGGTCAGAGTTGCCCAAGTGTCCCCATGCAGGGAGCTCAGTGGGAGAAGGAGCTCTGGGCTGTGCCATGGACTGTTCTGCCCCCTTGCCCTGGCCAAACACACCTTGTGTGGCTCCCCTTGGTGCCAGGTAGGGCACACCTGGCTCGCACTGGGCTTGAGTCAGAATTTGGCTCCTAATATGGTGCAAGGAGAAACTTTTCAGGGTGTTCTCAACGAGGTAGGGAAATGAAAACGTTTCAAACTGATGTTTTCTGTCACCTTGTCCATTTGTTCTGAAGGGAACACTCTGGCAGAGCTTATCCCACTGACCCAGGGCTGGGATTACAACCTGCTAGAAGAGGCCAGCTAGGGCAGGTCCTGTTTGATTTGGTTTGGCCAAACCTTTTCATTCCTGGGGTAAAACCCCCCAAGCTTTGGGGAGCTTTTGTCATCCTACAGTTTTGCCAACCCTATGCTCTTTCAAGTCATGGGGATTTTAAAAGGCCACTTGGCTTTTGGATTTGAGACCTTTCAAATTCTGATACTTTTAGTTGTGGGATTGTTTATTTATTTTTCTGCTGTAAACCAACTGATCGATCCCTGTGCTCAAACAATAGTCCTGTGTTTCCTGTGTGTTTCCTCTATGTTTCCAAAACCCAAAGTCCAAACAAAAACTACCTGTATTGAGCTGCTGTAAGGATGTCCCAAGGAAACAGCTTACATGGGCTTGGAACAATTTAATTAATGCTATTAAACCTTTGGGCTTTTTTATTATTATTAACATTTTTTTACTCAGGCAGATCTCTTAAAAGCTTGATCTGTTTTGTTTTATTACCAGGAAACATGCACAGAACAGGCACAAAACGCTACCATCGTCTCTAAATGTGAAGTGTTTGCCCAAATGAAAGAAGCAACTACATTCAGAAGTCACAGAATCACAGTCTAGGCTGGGTTGGAAGGGATGTTTAGAGATGGTCTAGTCCAGACCCTCTGCCATGGCAGGGACACCTTCCACTGTCCCAGGGTGCTCCAAGCCCCGTCCAGCCTGGCCTGGGACACTCCCAGGGATCCAGGGGCAGCCAGAGCTTCTCTGGGCACCCTGTGCCAGGGCCTGCCCACCCTCCTCACCACCACTTGGTCTGCTCAAGAGCTGCAGGATTACTCTGGTAATTCCAGATATTTTTCCATCAGATGCAACTGAAGGAGAGAATTCCCTGCCAGGGAATTGTGCCTACGTGATGTGAAAACCCTCCAGGCCAGGTGGAAAGTTGATGTGTCACACACTTTCCACTCTGATGCATGAGCCAGGAAGAATGCAAAGATAAAGAGTAGTGACAAAGTGTGGCCAGGCAGGTTGGTAAACCACAGGATGCTTCAGATTCTGGAGAGTAAGAAACAGTGGGAGGCATTGGAAGGTGTGCATTCACACAGAGCCAGCACTGGGACTGCTCACCTGCCTGAAGGAAGGTGTGAGAACAAGAAGTAGGAAACAGGAGCAGAAAGCCTCACACTGAATTGGCAGTGCCACAGGAAAAGGGAGGAAGAAAAGGAAATGAGATCCCAGCACAACCTTAAAGTTGCTGTGCAGGAGATGTTTATCTGCTGAGGCTTTGCCGTTTACTGTGGGGGATGACTGAAGCAAAAAAGGGCTCTTCCCTAAAATCCTGCATTCCTTCCCTCTTCTGTGTGCCTGTATTAGCTCTGACTGATGGTTGAGCTTCAAACAGGTGTCTCTAATGGTGAGTGAATGGTGATGCAGTTCTGCACTGGCCAGGTTCAGGTTCTGGCTGTAGATGGAAGGAAACGTTGCCTCCTGTGAAGGTACCAGGCTCAGTCTGTGACTCATTGAATCGAGGGTGGCAAATGCTCAGGTTTGACACCTCAAATCATTGTATTCCCTGAAGGTTACCAGCCCCTCCAGGGAGGGAAAACCATGCTGGGATGTTCTTTGGTTCTGTGAGAGGTGACTGGTTCCCAGGAACATTGACACCTGCCAGCCTTGGCTAGTGCTGCCAATGCTCAGGGGAACAGGTACCAGCTCAGAGCTCTGGAATTTTGTGACTTTTGCTGTAAGTTTAAGAGAATATAATTTTAGAGTAAAAGAGCTGCTGCCCCTGCATTCAGCTGGACTCAGAACAACATTGATGCAGCTGCAAAAGGCTAGAGCTGTTGGAGTGTGGCCTGTGATGTGGTTGATTCAGAGCAGCTGAACTGAGGAATTCAGTCTCTAAGAGCTCTTTAGTGAAACCAAAACTTACCAGAACAGAAATCTCCCAGCCCTTTTAAGCAGAGTCCTGGTTAAACTGCTCAGTAGTTTGTGAATTGAGGCGATTGTACTAATTGGATGTTGAACAGAGGCTGATTGAGTTCACATCTCAGGGCTGGAAATCACGAGCAGGGAAAACTTAATTCACCATGCCATTCCAGCATCACCTCCTGTTCCATGAGCCACGGGCCTTTGTTCATGCCAGGCTCAGATTCAGGTCTGAACAGACAGTGCTTTCAGTAGTCTGGGATCCAGATGTTGCTTTCAAGGCCAAGGCAATGGAGGATCTGGGCCTCGATCCCCATGAGCTGAGCAGTTCTGCTTGGTGTGAGAAAAGGGGACTGTCACCTGTTCTCTGAACAAGTGTCTCATACTGGGACAGACTGGGGAGGAGGTGGAGAGTGTTCCCTGGTCACTTCTCCTCTGATGCAGCACTCTGGTCACCCAGATCACAGGAGGTGTCATCCTTGTCCTCTGCCTCAGCTCCTCTGGCCAAGGGGCTCCTTCAGAGGAGCTTCAGCAGATGTGTCAGCTCCCAGTGCCCAAAGCCGTGCCCAGTCTGCACCTGGGACACCTCCAGGAGCTGCTGGGAAACTCCAGCACAATACTGACCTGAGCCCTAAAAGCCCCAGTTTATTGGGAACAGGGCACTAGAGTTTTCACTTGATTGGCAAAAGTATTTTGCTGTGAACCAGAAAGAGACACCAAGGTTTTATTTGTGTGTGTTTTCTTGTTTGTTTTGTTTTTTAATTTTTTGATCCATCTTTCCTTACTACTAACTCTTTCAGCCAAGGAAATCCACTCAGTGATTTTCCCCAGTGCTTTTTGTAACCCCTCACTTTGTTGACTATTTTGTTTATTGGATTTGTTATTTAAAATCTGTTTCTTTATGGCTTTCTTTTTAATTTCCTCTTCTTTATCAGGGCTGCAAGAAGGTAAGCTGAGTCCCAAAGCTATTCTAACCTAAGTTCTGGTCTTTTATATATATAAAACTTCAGGGCTGATGGCAACAATACCTGGGATTATTTATGGGTTTTCATAAAAAAGAGAGGAAAATACAGAATTGCATGGCTCCTCTCTGCCTTCCCCCTTTCCCAACCCCCTCCCCGCGGAGGAGTTTAATGTTAAATGATAAATGTGGAAATTAGAGACCATCGAGAAAATCCAATTTGGTGAGGAGTTTTAAAAATCCCATAATAAACGCCGAGTGAAATGTATGATTTAATGCGGGGCGCCAATGGCTGCTATTATGTGCTATTAGCAAATCGGGGTTGAGAGTGAATCTTTATCACGGGGCGAGGACGGGCCGGGGCCGCCTTCGCTGCCGCTATTGATTTGTAGCCGCTTGTCATAATGACATGGGGAAGCAATGAATGGAAGATGTGCTTTTGATAGGATTGAAGCGCTGCAGAGGGGGGCAGAAAAAAATTCTGCAAGTTTTCTATCTCTTCTGCCTG
The DNA here is from genome assembly GCA_013401175.1 of Xiphorhynchus elegans. Lineage (NCBI taxonomy): Eukaryota > Metazoa > Chordata > Aves > Passeriformes > Dendrocolaptidae > Xiphorhynchus > Xiphorhynchus elegans. The sequence goes on along the minus strand of VZUH01001023.1, from coordinate 71,663 downwards.
ATTAGATTTTTTTTCTTCTTTTAAGAGCTTTCACATTCCAATAAAAATGCTAAATCAGCTCTGAAGAAGAATTGTTAGGGAGTAAATAGCCAGTCACATTTAAAGGAGGAAAAGATCTGACTTTACAACTCTGGCTTCACAGCAGCCGAGGAGCCCAAAGGATATTTGTGGCTCTGCAGAAATGACAGCAGAGGGTGGTGTGAGGGTGGCTGGGAGATGGTCATCTGCACCCCCAGCTCTGCAGGCAGCAGGGCCAGGCATCTTCGTGGGATTAAACCTGCAATTAAACCCCCAGAGTCAAGGAGAGGAGGGTGTGTTTCATGAGCTCTGAAACAAAAGTGCCAAAAATGGAAAAAAAACCCCAGCCTTTGCCTTTTTGCCTTATAGCAACAAGTAATAAAGGTCTCCTTTGCATCTGGAAAGAAAGTTGTCCCTTTCATTACAGGTGTTGCTCCTGAGAAACCCAAGCCAGGTTTGCTGGAAGGGAGTTCAGTCGCTGTGCTGTTGGAGGAACATGGTGTGTTTGGGTTTTTCTGGGACTCAGACTCTTAGGAACCAACAACAGACCACCCAGCCATGGGGCTCGTGCATGTGGGCAATGAGACAAAACCCAGCTGTGCTCACGAGTGGGTCTGAGGGTGGGTCTGTGGGTGGTGGTCACACGTGGATTTGTTTTTCTGATTAGTCTGTGCTTTTATCTTCCTGCTCCCCCATCAGTCTGCCCTCCCTGGGAAGGGGCACCTGCCCACACCCCGAGGTGCAGAGCTCCACTTGGAGCTCCTCTGCATCAAATTCTGCACACATCTTCTCTCTTTCCTATTTTAATTATTGTAGTTATTATTATTATTACTTTGGTTGGCCAGGCTGCAGAGCCGTGGGCTGAGTAAGGGTTGGGATTCTGCTATTTGGGTCCTGCCATGTGGCCTGAGGGCTCAGCTCAGCTCCTGCCTCAGCTGCTCTTACCTATGGAAACCCTCCCTGGGAGAACCTGCTTTCCAGGGCTCACTGTCAGCATGAAATGGCAGATTAGAAATCAATGCAGGGAGTCCAAGTGCCCACTTCATCACTCAGGAGAAAGAAATACAGTATTCCTGCGCTGAGCCTTGTGCTCATTAAAATCACATCCGTTAAAACACCCTTGGAATTAAAACAATGATCAGTGGAGATGGGAAGGGTTTCATGGGGAGGGAATTTTCCAGAGGCAGGTGGGCTGATGGCAGAGATGGTCACCATACCATCCACTGCTCTTACCAGAAGAGTGACTTCTGTCACTCAGGGTCAGGTGCTTTAGGAATCCCTCTCACCCCTCAAGCCATTCCAACACACTCACACAAAGAGAATGGATTATTCCTGCAGCCATGAATGAACCTGGGGATGCTTTTTGCCAGAGGAAGTGCCATTTTGGGCCAGTCTTTTGTGATGTTTCATAGGAAGATAACAACTTGATTCCCTACATTTATTTTTGAAAGTAAATGTAGGCTGGGAATCAACTTTGGGAAGCATTTGGTGCTGGTGTGATGCTGCTTCTGGAAGGATTGCTCATCCTTCTGAACAGATGAGTCAGCAGAAGCACAGAGGCAGCGTGCCAAACTCTGTCCTGTCCTGTCCTTTTGACTCCTGGGCACACATTTTATGATAACAGCAGAGGAGGTTGGTACCACAACAGCTTTCAAACCTGAAGAAGCTGCTGCCAAGGAGAAGGGGACAGTTCATTTTCTGTGTCTAAGAATGAATAGCTGAAATAACAGCTGGATCAGATCAGCAGCCCAGAACCTGAAGTCTGTGGACCCACAGCGTGCTGTTGAAAACTCTTGGGTCAGTTTGTCTGTAAGTGTTCAGTGTAACTGTTCATATTGTGACCTCTCTCTCGTGTGTAAGTTTGGATTGTCACCTTCAGAAACAATCATGTTCCTTCAATTTGTATTTCATTAATAAACCTGGACATAGGGACCCCTAAGCCCACAGTAGCAAGGAGAAGCAATGGCACAACAAACAGTAGCTTAATTTTGGTAAGACACTGTCAGAAGAGCAGAACTGTGCATTTCCTGAGCTATTGTTTTCCCTCTGGCCCTCTTTCTTATGCTTCTCTGTGGTTGAAAAGGTAGGAGGAGAGAGCAGACTTTACCAGTAGCTTCTAAACCCATGTCTCTTCTCTCAGTGAGTACAGGTGATCTATCTCTGCAGCCTCCTAAAAGCACATCAGTCATTTCCAATTTCGAAGCTTTTCTGTAATAACACTGTGATTGTTACAGCAGACAAGTTCAGGGGTGTTTATTGTGTTACTGAGTGTTGCAGGACCTGCAAGACTCTTTCCTGTCCTGCTGAGGGTCCGAGGCTGTGTCCCCCCTGCACGTGCACCCCTGCACTCCCCAGCCCTGCTGGAGCTCCAGGCTTGGCTGGCTGAGCCCCTGCTCTGAGCACTCAGAGTCCTCAGCAGAAAGGAGACCTCGGAGACAATAGGAATACAGAAAATGAAATTAGGATAAATCGGGAGTTGACTTAATCATGGTCTTTTTAACAAGATGCAGAAATATTCCTCTGCAGGCAGTTATGAGGCAGCAGGTCTACTGCCAAATGTTCTTTCTAATTCTCTCATTAAAAAAGAAACATGACTGTCTGACATCCTAAAGCACAAGTGCCTTCCCAGTGATGCCATCTGAGGACTAACAAGGTTGTGTGGGAAGTAGTTGTGAGTTTTTCAGGTTATGCCATTTCTGTTCTCAGTATGTAAACGTTTAAATGCTGCTGGTCTTTGCTGCACTTCCTCTTCAGAAACCAGGGGTGCAGCTTCTTGTGCTGTTGGAACCTCAATAACTGACTGCTAAAATGGCATGGTCCAGCATTCCTCCCTTCCCACCCTTGGAATTTGTTCCTGCACCTCCCCTATGCCAACATCAGAGCCAGACCAGGCAGTGTGTTGAGAGCTGGTGTGGAGGGACATCCCATGGGAGGTGACAGGACCTCCTGCTAACCCACACCCCACAGCCATGTGGGAGGCAATGGATCCACAGAGCACGTGCCAGGTGCTGTGCCAGGTGCTGTGCCAGGTGCTGTGCCAGGTGCTGTGCCAGGATCCCATGGCCACAGACCTGGCTGGGCAGGAGGGAGAAGCTCATTCAGCAGTAGCCTTGCTCACAGGCTGCCAGGGTGGCAAAGGAGGCATGACCCTGGCCACCAGTAACCCCCAGTACATGGCACTGGTTTTAGGATTGCAGGGAAGGAGAGGGGATAGTATAATATTTAGTAAAAGCACTGGGATAAAGAATCCTATTTGAGGGTAAAGAATGCCATGGTGTGTTCATGTCGGAGAGATGAGAGCGGGGCTGCAGGAAGGGAATTATGGAGAGCAGAACAGTGAAGCTCAGTGGGTGCTGGCCTGGTTTGGGGTTGTGCTTCGGGATCCCTGCAGCACTCGGGCACTGGGGGAGCTGGTGCCAACAGCAGAGGCTCCAGCAGCATGGGGACAGCAGAATTTGGTTATGGTGTACTCCAGGTGGGACCACACTTTGCTGCAGAGACCCCTGAAGTTTGCAGTCTCTGGGCTTGAGTCAGAGCAATTCATCTGGAACTAATGGGGTTTGTGCCTTTGATGGGGCTTTGCTCTTCAATGCACCTTCTGTGTCAGCTTGGAAGTCTGGTGAGACCTGAACCTCGCTGTGATCATTTCCACACAGGACAACAAACGTTGCTATTTAAACCAAAAGTTAGTCTTATATACCCTCCCTGGCAAATAAGCTTGAATAATTCCTGCATTTGAACAGTTAAAAAAAAAAAAAATCTGTCTTAATTACATCTCAGAGGATGAAAATCTCCCATCTTGTCTGAGTGCATAAAGAGCAGCTGGCAAAGGGAGGTTTCTTTCTGCCTACTAAATGAAATCTCTCTCAGCCAACCCCAGACAGTTCTAGCCTGCTTATTCCTGTATTAATTAACGTGGCCCCTCGTAGGGACTTATCTGTGTCAGGAGGGAGGCAATAGCTGTGCTCCCTCCATGTCCCTGTGCTCATCCTCCCCATGTCAGACCCCACAGTGCCAGCCTGAGGAATGGGACTGGTGGTGATGAGGAATTTCAGGTGGCTCCAAGTCCTGATGGCTTGCAAGGAAAGTGAATTCCAAAGGGTTGTGAATGCCTGGACCTCTTGGAAATTTTCTCCACTACACCAGTCTTGAAATTGTGGGGACAACTAGGGCGATCTGCTTGGACCAAAGGTGTAAGCTCACCCTGGGTTAAAAATCATTTCTGGGCCTGGGGTTGGCTTCACAAAAATAGAAAGTAATCTGGAAAGTCTTTCATCTCTTAGTAACAGAACAGCAACGTCCTCACGATTGCTGTGACAGTTTTCTGTGTTCTGTTGGAAAACAGGACCTGTCCATTTCGTGCAGGAAAAAATGCCCATTTGAACTGTCAGTCTCCGTTTCCCCCAGTGTTGCCAACAAAAAGTTATTTCTGTCCTCGGGGGCTGCCACCACCTTGTTCCTCTTGTATGGTGTCTGAAAATCGTAGTTGTCCATTGTCAATGTGCTGTGTCTGTGATGGAGAGAGCTGCTGCTCTCCAAACAGGACTGCTGGGGACAGGGACACTGGTGGCTGGGCTGGCTGTTCTGTCTCTTTGGGGAGTGTAGGTGAAGGAAGGGCTTTGCAGGGAGGGGAACTTCAGTCTGAATCACAAACTCTAATTCTGTTGGAAATGAAAGGGTAGCTGCAATAGAAAAATGAAGAGGGAAGTGCCTTGAACTCTCTGAAAATTCCTGAACTTCCTATTAATAGATCTGTGTTTAGAATAATGTGAAAAATGGAGTGTCTCCGAGCCCTGAATCCTGTGCATTCCCATGAGAGCTCAGTGTGTCTGCACTCACACAGCCCTACCCTATTCCTGTCCTGGCTCTGGGCTAAAGGTGCAGCAGGAGCCATCCTGGGTTCTGCAGCATCTTGGCCGTGGAGATTCATCACTGGCCTGGTGATTTTATAAAACATTTGTGTTCCCCATACTTTATTAGTCCCTGACAGACTCATTGTTTATAACATACTTCTCAGCAAGCTGTTTGCGACTCATCGCCCTGCTTGCTTTATAGTCTATAAATATTTAATTCTTTAATAAACTGCTTATATGTAATATCAAATGACTGATGTACTTCTCTCCCCTCTTCAGCAGTGCTACTATTTGCAAAACAGTTCTTTTGGTGTTTTGAATAGCAATATGTTCCATAAATGCTTGAATTTCCTTTTCCTAAATAGCAATTTCTTCAGGGTATTTGGTGACTTGACAAGCAGCGCGGTGGCTCCTGCAGTGCTCCAGAAACCACCCCTTCCTAAAGTCTCCATGGGCAGACTTGCTTCCAAAAGGCCCCAGGCTGAAATCCCAGTGGCTGGGACACTGGAGTGCTATTTCTTGGTGCCCACCACACTGGAGAGACCCCCAGGCTGAGCACAGAGTGGGCACACAGGGCACAGATGCCCCAGCTGATGTCACACAGCCCAGGTGAGGGTGTTGCTCTTGGCTGCCAGCCCCCCTTGTCTTTCTTTGTTCGCCCCTTGCAGATCCCAGTCTAGAGGAGCAGCAGGACAGAGGGGTCTCACACGTGTATTTTCATACTCATAATATCCAGGTGCCACTCACTATAAGGAAAACGGGTGAGGGCAGACCTGGCCAGCTCTGGGCTCCCTGTCCCCAGCAGGTTTCCTGAGGACACAGTGGCCAGAACTGCTCTGTCCACTGGCCTGTGGTGGGGACCCACTGGGCATCAGCACTGCATCCCTTGGGAAGTGCCAGCCTGGCACCAGCCAGCTCCAGCGCCTGGGCAGCATCTTGTCACATCACCCTCCTTTGTCACCGAGCTGTGGCACTTGGCATGTTCTGCCTCCGGCTCCTTTTCTCCCCCCACACAGCTCTGAAGAAAAGCCAGGAGCCATCCAGGCACTGAGCTCTGGGTTTCCCAGGCTGCCAGCAGTGAGCATGCCTGGTGCCCTGGCTGAGGACGAGTGACGAGAACCAAGTAAATCATGCCGTGAGCTGAGCCATTCCCCAACCAGCCTGTCTGTCCCAGACAGTGCAAACCCCTCTTCTCCTTGGCGATAACCTTTCTGCGTGCTCACATTATGCATGTATTCATGTGACTTCCTCTGCCTCACCGCCACCTCTCTGACTCATTTAAATAAAAATAATTTATGTGGACATTCCTTCAGTCAGGATTCCCCCCCCCCCAATAATATTTCGTGGATGCTGTGAACCCAAATGGGGTCGTTATGCTTTTGCATATCATTAGGGCTTTATAAAGAACAACAGCGACATCTGCATGTGCCGCAGCGCCACAGAGATGGGGGAGAATGCAGAAAACAAACCCCAAATGAGCTCCAAGCTCATCTGGCTCTGCCTTTCCTCAGTGCCTTCGCCTCTACCATGGACACAAGTAATTGTACAGTGTAATCACATCACGGCTCATCTGAATATTCATAACTGAGACAAAGACCTGGAGGAGAAGAGAAGTGGGGGAGGGAAAGGAAGATAATTTAAATATAAACCAGCATTTCATTTGGAAGCAAAGTTCCACGTTCAGCTCAAAAGGCTGTCTTGGTGCCGATTTGGTCGGTCTGTCTGTCTGTCTGTCTGTCTGTCTGCCTGCCTCCTGTGTGGAAGTGTGGGCAGCAGAAGTGCTGCACCCACAGCCCCTGCCATGGAGACAGAAAATAAAACACAGCAACAAACAGTGGCAGAACTGCCCCCAGCAAAAGGGATGTTTGAAGAGTCGCCAACAGTGGCTAACCAGCTGCTGGTCTCCAGGAAAGAAATAGTCTATTGAGAGAGCTTTATAAAGACGCCAATTAATATGTTGTGCATGTATAAGATCTACAAAGAGCCCACTGTGTTCCTCCCCCCGCAGCCACCACCTTCCCTTCCTGATCAGTGCCAGTGGAGAAGGATCTGTGCTCCCAAATAACTGATTAATCACTTCGGTGGTGACAACGCCCCTCTCCAAAATAAAGAGAGAAGAAAAACAAACACAAAAAAAGGCAACTGTTCGCTAATCAGTGCGTAAATTACCGCTGGTTCCATCCTTCTTTGTGCCTTTAAAAAGGAAAAGAGAAAGAGTAGAGAAATATAATCCCCTTCTTAATATATATGTTGTCTTCATTTCCTTTCTATGACTCTGGTATCCTTCACCAGTATGAACCCAGCAGTGTGGTGTTTGTCGAAGCTGTGGCCGGCTCTGCCAGTTCGTTCCCCAAAGAGCTCCTATTTCCATTCCACTGGAGCTTATATTCCTTTAAATGTCTAGCACAGCATCATTTCCCCCTTTCTAATACATCACTCTGCTGGAATTAGAAGAATCCAAGGTTATATCCAACTTCAAAGGTTTCCAAGTCATCATGATTTTAATAAAAGTAGAAGACAGATCATGGAACAAGTCCCTGGCTTTTGAAGATAGGCATCATAGGGACCTTCCTCCCTCTGTCTCGTTCTTGCTCTCACACTCTCTCCCCCCAACCTTGTACCTCTCCAGCTCTGAACGTCCCGCGCTAGCGCGGTTTAATGATATGCAAATGAAATATGCATAAAACCATTCTACTGTATGATGATTAAACACTGGAGACATTAACCGTCGACGCTTCACTGTTTGACTATAATAATCTTTCCCGAGCATCCACTTTGATTGCAGAGTTATGGAAACCCATCGCAGTTGGCAGAGAGGGGGTAAGAGAGAGCGAAGGAAGGCAAGGTGCAGGGACACATCGCCCATCTCTGCATTTATCCCATTCCAGGAGACGTTTCCCCCTCTTTGTACTGCGTTCCTACTGCTGTCTTTTGTAATCCATCCATGCGGTCGCACCAGGGCGATTAACGGGAAAAAAAACCTCTTTTCTCTTAATGTTTCAAAGCTCATTAGCCAAACGATTATTCCTCATTAACAGCGAAAGCTCATTCATTAAAAGAAAAAATATGCCCAAAAGATGCCAGCGCTGTTAATCCCGAGCCCTGTAGCTGGGCTGTAAATCCCATGTTAGTATTTTCCATGCAGAAGGGAAGTGCGCCAATCCACAAAAAAAAAAATAAAAAAAAAACAACAAAAAAAACCACCAAGCCAAAAGAAAACATTTTGTGTGTTTTGTAAAATCCGCAAGAGAGGCAATTAATATTCCCGTTGTATGACTTTATTTTTTGTGTCTCCCTTTTGTCTCCAGTGCCCTTCCCTGGCTCAGCGCCCGGTGCCAACAGAACACCTTGCAGGATCCTCAGCAGCGCAGACACCGTAAGTAGCCAGCTGTCCCCTGCCGCCCTTGTCCAGGAGCCCTGCGCCCTCCAGACCCTGCGGAGCACCCGAGAGGCTCCTTCCCTCGCTCACCCTCCGAGTGCCACCTGGGTTTCACAAGTAGCACCTTCCAAATCTCTCTGTCTTCAAGTTTGTGCATGTCTGTGTGGCATCCCTCCTCCTCCTTCACTCCCATAGTGGATCTCGTGAAGGGCTTCAGATCGGCCCCATTCATCTCCCTGGTGATAGCAGTGAATGTAGATAAATCTCTGCCTGCCTGCTTGCTGCTCCAGTATGATTTTTATTTTGTCTTCTGTGTATACCTAGGTCAAAAAGTGGGCTGTATACTGACGGTGGGTGAGTGTGTGTGTGTGTGTGTGTGTCTGTCTCTTCCTCACTCCCTGTCGTTCTCTCTCACCGAGGTACACGAGCGTGTTTCTCCCTGCGTGTGTGTTACACGCGTGCACACAAATAAATCCCCACGCAGAGCGATGCCTGTGCATGCACAGAGGCACACACAGCCCTCCTCACCCTCCCCGCTCACAGCCCCTCTGCACCACCCCAAGGTGGGGTGTGCCTGTGTGTCTGTGTGTCCGTACGCACTGTTCCATGTGCATGTGCATACACAGGCATCTCGCTACGCCGTCAAACGTTCCCTCTCCTCCCAGCAGAGGCTGTGCAGCTCTGATCCTGCCCTGCAAGAGCTGTGTTCCTTCTCCCCTTCCTTCCCTCGCCGTGCTGCTCCGAGACCCCGGTGCTCCCTCCTCGGGGTCCCTCCCGAGCTGCAGAACTGGCACCTGTCCCCGCCGTCGTCCCAATGGCAAATGGAGCTCGCGTTCTTGTGGCTTCTCATGGCATTTCCTCCTTCGTGTCGGCTACTCCCTTTTGTTTGTTGTTGACTGGGCTGGGTGTGGTTGGGGGGTTTTTTTGGCATTAATTGTAAACGAACCTCGATGGCAAAACACACCAACAGCTTGTGGGGAAAAAAAAGGCAATAAAAAAAAAAACAACCAAGCCCCACGCAAATGCCTTCTGCTGCGACAGATGCCCGTGTTGCCCCTGGCATGGAGAGCGGGCACGAGGGGTTTGTCGATGAGGTTTTTCTCAGTTGCCGTGTTTATTGTCCGCATTTCCCCTTTCCCATTTGTTCCTAAAGGCTCCAAGACGCCGGCCTCGGCTTGGAAGGGAGCGGTGTCATGGCGGAGACGACGGCCTTTGTCTGGCAGGGTGTGAAAGCATCCGCTGCGCCGGCTCCACTGCGGCAGGGTGACGTCCAAAGGGGCAAAGAGGTGCTGGAAGTCGGAGCGGTGCGGAGCTGGCGGGGGAGCCCCATCCCCAAGGCAGGAGCCCGGTGTGTAATCCTGGCACTCGTGGCTGCGCTCGCTGGCTGCCGTTTGCTCCTGGGGGTCTGGATAATCTCCCCGGGCTCTACGGCACCGTCTGGCCCGCACACAGGGCCCCCGTCACATATACCCGCTGCCGCGCTCGCTGCGAGCGTGGCGTTGCCACTGAATGGATGGCACCGTGCCAACTCCGCTGCCATCCGCCCTTGCAGCTCCTTTCCTCCCTCCTCCCTCCCGCTCTCCCCTCCTCCTCCTCCTCCCGTCGGCTTGATGTTAATTAACACACGGGTTAATTGATTTTAAAAGCTGGAGAATTACAGTTAACTTTTCCCACAGGGTAGGGACGCCGGCCGCCTGGCACGGCTCTGCCTCGCCGGGTGCAGGGGGGCAGGGAAGAGCCCGCAGCAAACCCAGCCACTGCTGGGGATGGATGGGCGGCCGTCGCCTCTCGCAGTGTGCCTGACACTCCTGCCTCCTCTTCTGGACATGTCACCACTGTATTTGCTAGAAGCAATCAACACGACCCCTCCCCTTGCCTCTCCCACCCACCCTCCTTTCGGGGTGAGTCCTGTTGAAGGTTCAGCAGGGAAGATGCCCCCTCAAAGTGCCATCTCGGTCCAGGACCATCTCACACCCCAGAGCTCCCTGTCCAGGCTCCCTGCATGGCATCACAGGGCCCTCGACCATCACGCACTCATCCTGCCCGCCAGGGCTCAGCTCCCTCCTCGGCTCCAACGTGTCGAAGCACCATGACCACAGGGAAGTTGGCTGGTTGTAATTACGAGAGAAATAACCCCCGTGAAGGCTTTGGCTTTGTTTTGTCGGTCTCCCTCGGCCCGAGGTGCCACCGGTGAGGGTGACGGTGTGGCGGGAGGAGGCGCAGTGACACCAGGAACTTGCTCCTTTCACCTTCCCGTGCTTTCGTATTATTTCATTTTGTTTTTTAAAAGCACGAAGCAAGTGAAGCGACGAAAGGAATCCATTATGCAAATCAGGTCACATTTGCATAATGTCTCATGACTGGAATATGCAAATGAGTTGTATAATTTATGAGTGCCAGTGTCTGTCTAAAAGTGTTTCCCAGAATTTATAAAAACTGCGGCGTGGGGAGGCAGCTGCCGCCGGCCCTGCCAGGAGGGTCCACACTTGCTTTGCAAAGTCCACCTGAGCCCACCAGCCCAACCACTCTGGAATGAGAACTGAGCCCCTTTCCCACCCTGTTGTCTTGCTTTATTTTCTGTTCCTCCCTCTGCCAAGCCTCCCCCTGCTCCCCTCCAGCCTGTCGGAGGGTGTGGGGCCCGGGCACAGGGCTGGATGGCTGGGCAGGCCCACAGTGGGCTCTGCCAGGGCTCCCTTGGGGGTCCCCAGGCTGCAGAGCCCCCACACCACTCAGGTGAGCATTCCTGTTCTCGCACTGCACTGGAGCTGCCTCGAGCTCTGCCTCTTCTGCCCCTCTCGGTGGGATCCCTGCCGGTTTGCCGTGTGCCAGGTCCAGTCCCCACTGGGATCTGAGCCCCCCGACCTTGGGATTGCTGTGAGGTCAGTGCAGGGTTGGCACTGCCAGCGAGGGACCTGAGCACCCTGCCCAGCACCGCAGCCCTCGCTGTCACCACTGGGAAGGTCTCTGCAAGATCTGGACATGCAGGACAGGTACCAAGACTTTGTCTTTTATTTTCTTCTTCTCTGTGTGTCTGACGGTCTGGGGGGCACCAGGAGGATGCAGGTGGGCTCTTGCACCTGGCAGTGCCACTGTCCTGAGCTGCACGGGGAGAGGGTAAATAATAATAATTGCCTGGCCTGTGTTAAGCTGTGTGGGGCAGAGCCTGCCTGCTCCAGGCAGCATCCAGCAAGGAGCAGCAGGGTGGGAGAGCCCAAGTGTCAGGGCAGCTCAGCATTGGCCTTCCTCAGCTCCTGGAGGTCCCTGAAAGGGCTTTTGGGCAAGAAAGTGTGATTTGCTGTTCTTGAGAGTCTGCATTTCAGTTGTAAAGCCCAGATGTGTTTATCTCGCTGATTCCAAATCAATTTCGGTGTTTGTTACCTCTAAAGTGGCGAATCTCACCCTTCCCATTGTTTTCTAAACACTGTGACTGTGCGTGTGGTTTGTTTAGTGGATGCAGGTCCAGGCTGTGGCAGTTCAAGTCATGCTGAGTGTCCCTAGGACAAAGAAGTGAGTTCATAGACTCTGCTTTTACCTGTGGCTGAGGATTCCTGGTGTGGGAATATGAAGAGACCCTCTGCATCCATCAGGTACGAGGCAAACTGGCATGTACTGGGTGTGACACCAGTGAGAGGCAGCAGCACAGCCAGACTGAAGCATCTTTTGCTTGTTGCTGCTCACATTTGGTGCCCAGCCCTGCCCTGAGGGGTGACCATCTCCCCAGCACCAAGGAGTGACTGTCCCCGTCCTGGTCCTTGCCAGCACAGAGGAGTAGCTGGGTCTGACCTGGAGCCAGTGCAGGACCCTGGGAACAATCAGCGTGCCCTGCTGGAGGAGGGTGCTTTGTGGAGAGCAGGATGGGCCAAGAGCAGTGGGAGGGAGTGGGATGGTGGCCCTGGGAATGTCCCCTGTGCTCTGGGCAGTGTGGGGTGCTGGTCCTGACCCCCTTCCTTGCACTCTGGCTGCCTTCTGATATTTTCATAAAACGGCCAAAATGCATGAACTTTCTCTTGTGGTTTGGATACTGACGACTGCCAAACGTCCTGAGCTTTGTATTTAGGGATGAAACAGAGTCTTTGGGGTGAGAGAAGGAAAGTTCATCCTGGGCATGCACCAAAACCTCCAGGTCTGCCAGACAAGACAGTCTGGCCCCTGTAGGTCAGCAACAAGGGACAGTGCACGGGAATCCCTCACACAGAGCTGCTCATTCGTGCTCTGGGTTTCTGCTGAGGTGGTACCTTTTGGCAGCTGAGCAGAGTGTGCCTGACAGAGCCATGTTGCTCTCCTCTGGTGTTCTCCTGTGGTTCCTCCCCTCTGGCATTTAAGGATTCCCTGCAGTTCTGTCCTTGGGATTTGCTGGCACCTTTCCCTGCAGGGCTTGCTCTCTGTCCCTTGATGAGGTAAGTCATCTGAACCCCTGACCCAAGGACCTGTGAGATGGGGCTCCTCTGTGCCTGGACGTCTCCAGCAGAGCACAGTTCAGCCATGTGCCTACCACTTTACCTGTTGTTACCATTTCCACCAAGAAGAGTTGCCACAGAGTCCCTGTGTTAAACAACCACTGCCTCCTTCCATTCCTCCAGTACCAATGCTGGTTTGAGCAGCGGGGTACAGTTACAGGCAACCCCCAGGACTTCCAGTTCTCTCCTCACCTCTCCTGGGTAAGGCATGCACCCTCAGGCAATGCCAGATGGGCAGTCCCAATTTTCCCCTCCTCTCAGTGCTGAGCATCATGCCAGTGTGAGTTGCAGATGCCAGTGCAGTGACCCACGTGCTGAGCTGGCAGCCCTGTCCCTCCCTTGCTCAGTTATGCAGAGGAAGGGCAAAGTGCTGCCTGACCAGGCCCATGAGGGCACCAGTCTGCCAGCAACAGGCATCAGTCATCAGCATCACATTATCAGCCTTGGCACACCTGGCAGATATGCCTGGCATTAGGAACGGCTTGTCTGTATGGGGCTTTTTGCCTGATGACTGTAGATAACAACAGTTGTAAGCAAAGTGTATAAAATCTTTAAATCTTTAACAAATCTCTCATTAATCCCGGCTAAGTAGATTAAAGCTGACTGCAGGCTCTAAAAAGAACCAAGCTGATCACTTGCAGAACAGAGAAAATACATACAGTGAAACCAGTCAAACTGTAAATGTGCAGCTCCTGTGTTCTTAGTGCAGATAAAATGAAGGTGGCAGGATGGTAGCCAGGCCACGGGACCTGGGCTCAGTGGAGCCAAAGATTCAGTGAGATGGGGTAGCACAGCACTATTCTGTACAGCAGGACTCAAAAGCATCAAAGATGCTACGGGCAGGTATGGCCCATGTGCTGCAGACTCAGCAGATGCAGCAGTGCTGTGTGGATGGCATCTTCAGGAAAACTGCAGAATTCCCAGATGGAAATCAGGATCCTTCTCAAGGCTCAGCCTGATGTTCAGGTCCCGAGCATCAGACAGGCCTGTTTGTGGCTGCAGTGCTATCCCCATAAGGGTTACTGGAGCTGCTCTGTGTTTGTAGAGACAGCTGGGGTTGGCAGTGAAATGGTTAAATATCTTGGCACAGTGAAATTCAGCCACTTAGGCTTTGCTTCAGTAACTGAACAAGGCGATTTTGTAGGATTAGGTTCTTAGCTGGAGCCGTTTGGGGTTTCTCTTCCTTAGAACCCCGTGTTCCTTTCCTAAGTGTACATTCCAAGGTGTAAAGTACAGGGACATCGCTGGCTGTAGCTGTCACAGGGCAGGTGAAAGCCCTCCAGCAAAGGTGGTGTTTGGCTCTTTGAGAGCAGTTGAGATTTGGGGGTGCTTTATGAGCAGGGAGATCATCACTTCCCATGTCCCTCCCACCTCCAGTGAGACAGGCAGACTCAGCCTGGCATGGGGGGTTCAGCCTGGGCACTCTCTGTGCAGGCAGAGCTTTGGTGGCAGGAGGGAGCAGCTGAAGGTTCCAAAGCTGCCCCAGCAAAGGGCTCCTAGAACAGTGACCCTTCTGTTCTGATAAAGTGACACTCGTTACACCTGTCTAATCCTGTGAGGAGATGGCTCAAAACAAGAACAGGAGGGTGCCCTGCCTTAGCCCAGCTCTGCCAAAATGACAAGAGGCTCCTGCTGCAGCTCTCAGGTTATTGTACTCAGACACTGAGGGCTGCTCCTCTTCCTCCCAAACAGGCAGTTCCAACACCCTGCAAACTGCCCCAAGGCACAATAAATAGGTTAATGCTTGTTTTAGGATTAGCCTGAGGGTGAGGGTTCCCTGAAGGAATAGTGGGAGCTGAGTTTGCTCTGTGCCTGTGTGAGTTCATGCATGGGGATGCCTCCAAGGCAAATGAATTCCTACTGTTCCTATGGCATCGCTGTGTGCCCCCTTCTCCTTCTGGGGGAGGGTGATGTTCCTTGTCATGACAAAGCTTTGATTCCAGTTCTGCCAGGCTTGTATGCTTTTCCTTGCATTGTTTTCCCATTTGTTATTTGTTCCTCCGTTTCCTTGCTTCCCAGCCCTCATTCTGGCCAGGGCAAGGAGTGGGAGCTCCCAGGGTCTCATTGGCCATGCCTCACACTGCAGGTTGCCCCTTTTCTCTTCTGGCCGGACCAGCTCCAAAAAAAATGAAAGGCAACCAAAATATGTCAGTGGTTTTGAATTGCAAATCTGGGTATTCAAAAGCCATGAAATGAGAAATTTCAGGTGCTTACTGCAACATGAATCCATCCGTGTTGGACATGAGCAGCATTTCCTATTCCTGCTCAGAGTCCTGCATACAAAGCTTGGTTAAACAGACGTCAAGGCAGCTGTGGCTGGGGAAAACAGGGTCAGGGAGGAGAACAGGCAGAGTTTGGTGTGTTTGTCATTACAGATTTTGGCTGTGGCAAGGGGAAGTTAAAAGTGTGCTAGAACTACGCATTCAAAGTTGATTTGCTATTGAAGTTTTATTATGTGAAGTTCCTGTGTTTTATTTCCATGTAAATATTGATTCATATTGTCACATAAAGGCAGTATTGACATTTTCCATGGAAAGATTCTCCTCTTGACCCACATTCCCAACCCGCAGAACCTGTGATGCTAGTGGGATTCAGCCCAGTCCCAGGTGCAAATGCCTGTTCCTTGGGGACTCACTCTGTGCCCGGATCCTGCAGTGGGGATGGATCAGCACGTGGCACGGGTGGTTGCTGTGTGTGGGAATCCTTACCCCACTGTTGTGAAACCTGGAAGTGTTCCATGGATGGCAGGCAGTGGCTTGGGAGCTGCCCCAGTGGGGAATTGCCTTTAATGATAGATAGAGCCACTGGGTTGCTATGTTTGTTATATTACTGGAGGCACTGGGTGAGCCAGGACCCTTGCAGACAGCTCTAAGTGTTCTTGTCTTCCAAATTTTCAGCCTGGAACAGAAAGGTGTTTCTTTGCAGAATTGCTGAGCACTCACGGTTTTGCTCGAAACATATGAAATGCTATAAAGCTGTAAAGTGCTTCACAAATCAGAGCTAGACACCTCGAATCAAGAACCTAAAATTAAAGGACAGATCTGGTGCTTGGGTCTCTCTCTGCCTCTATCTGGCATTTGGAAAGTGCAGATGATAAAACTTCTTCCTCACGGGGGTGCTGAGACTGGGGAATGCTCCTGGTGAATTGAGAGTGCTGAATGTCATAGGAATTCCACGGGTAGATTTATAACAGAGTTCAGTGAGAGGTTTGAAAAATGGGTACAAAATGCAAGTTGGAGCTGTGGCAGAGACCAGGAAGCACTGACTGATGCCTCTCCTGTGCATGTTACCCTGCACGTGGATGAGTCCATGACAGTGTGAGCTGTGCATTGGTGCCCACATTGGTGCTTATGAAGAAGGGCCCAGATTATGCCCCTTGATTCTGTCATACCCAGTGTTACAATAGTGTCTCGTGACTGTAGTGTTTTTCTAAAATAACTGTAGGCACTGTTCATAAATTAAGAAATTCCATCTCTCCTCGTGCATGTTTCCACACTTAGTCCAGCCAATGAGAACTGAGAGCTTTGGCACCCTTTGAAAGCTCCCTCAGTAGTAAACGTGATCGGAGACACCAGAGCATTGTGCTGGCCATCAATCTGCAGATAATAGAAGGCCCATTTCTTAAGTACACACAGCAAAGGAGAAGAAGAAATAGTGGCTATGACACCAAATGAATTGTCTCCCTCGGTGCCCTTGTAACCCAGGGCATGTAGTGCAGGCTGCCAGCCATCGTGCTGCAGATTTAGAAGGGCTGGAATCACTGTCTGCAGCAGCTGCTGATGGATTGGTGAGTAATGGACTTGGGGAGTGCATTACCAGCGCCCAGACTAATGGCTAGTGCTTGCCCATGGCTTTAGCTATAGATCATCCCCCGTGTTATTCATAAGCTCTTGCCACTCTGTCTCTGGCACTTGTGCTGCCGCTGGAACACTGTTTGCCTGACGGATTCTGCACCAACATCCCCACGTTTTCAGAAGGCAAGGAGTAAACGGGGAGAAAAGGGTGAGTGCTGGGTCTCCAGCTGGAGGACATGGTAAAGGATAAGGCAATAGACATGATACTCACTCACCCAGCATTACCAGCACTGTAGCTTGGGAAATACATCCAGGGTTTCTGCACACCACGAGGCACCATCCTACCCTTGCCTGAGGAACCCCTGCCTGGGGTCCTGCCTTGCCCAGGCACACCAACAGTACAGGCTGTGGCAAGGTATACAGGGGAGGAAGAAGTGATTGAGGGGCTGAATAAGCCTGTGCCACGGGCTCTGGAGAGCTGGAGGCAGTGCCTGGCTGGCGCCATCAAGATCTGGCTGTTTGTGAGCTACATGAGGTAGAACAAGTCTTCGCAGCAAAGACCATCCCCAGGGCTGACTTCTGGGCTGGCCTTGGTGGACAGGCCAGGTGTGTGCAGAGAGGAATGAGTTGCTCCCAGTCCTGCCTGGCTCAGGAGCCTTTCTGCTGCCTTTAGAGTCGAGCAGGACCCCAGGGCTGTGGCTCCCTGGTGTGATGAGACAAGCTGGATCCCTCTCTGGTTCTTTCACCTGGGCCACTGCCCAGCCCTGAGGAAAGAGCAGTTCAGTCAGCTATCCATTTAAACTGGTGCTCCATCCCTTCTCTTGCTCTGTGAGCCATCTAGGACTCGTTCCAGTTCCCAAGTCCAGCCTGGTCACTGCTGATAGTAAAGGTATAAGCCTTGCTCTGCTATTCTGGGCTCTCTGGCTTTGTATTTTTTGCACGAAGTTAGTTAAATATAAACATTTGCCATTCTTTATTAACATATTTCTGATGAGATTTTGGAAAAGATGAAGCCTTCATCTAAAGAGTTTCCACTACAGCCATCATAGTAAAGATTGTTGCTCAAAGCAGACAGCGGGACCAATGTTATAAAAACAAGGCAGATGAGGGAAACTTTTCACTTCCAGGAGTCCTGTGGAAATAGAAATAACCCAAACAGAAACAAACACTTTACATTTTCTAGTTCTCCTCATATGTTAGGAATGTTTTGCCTTTTAAGGGGATAGTAGCAATGACACTGATGTTCTTGGGGTGCCAGATATTACTCTCTTTTAGAGAAGGATCTCTGTACCTGGGCTTTAATTTATGCACTTCAAATAGAGCTTAAGCACCTTTCCATTGGCCCGAGCAGGGGCCAAATTCTGGTTCTTTGTATTTTTCACATTATTTCCACAACCAAAAGTCTGGGGGTATTTTGGATACAGAAGCAAGTGGAGAATGCAGAGGGTTACAGAGAAGGTGATGCTGATGAACAGGGCATGCTGTAAACCCAGAAATTCCCAGTGAGTATTGTCCCTCAGTTTATCTGTGTGCTATTTTTGGAGATGTTTCTGGTAATAAAGCGTCACCAATCTATTCTTTCTTTTGGCCAATCTTTCTCAGCCCACCTCTATGAAACCTTCTAGTGGCCTATATTTAACTGAGAACATCCTCTGCTTGTTTCCTCTGTTCCACTGTGAGTTTTCTTCCTTTAACAAGCACAACAGCATGCTGCTCCTGCTTCAAAGAGAAAATTAATTCCGTCCGCAAAAGGGTCAAGTGCTGGAAAGTGCATAGCAATGCAGTTTGCATGGCAGGATCCAGGAGATATGATGCTAATAAGATTCCAAGATGAGAACAGCAGACTGACTCTGGGGATTCAGATGAAGGGTTCTGTAAATTTTAAAAGAAATGGTCTCCAAAAACTAATGATGTCTGGCTTCCAATTCATTAATAATGTGGAGCAGGGAGATGGGAGTAAGAAGCAGGCCAGGCTTTGAAATATCAGAATGTAACAAGGAAAAAAACAGCGAGAGCTCATCTCACCGGGGTCATAAAGCTGGGAGGAACAGGCAGGCTGCAGGGGAACACGGTGGCGGTGCCTGGAGGGGAGGAAATTGCACCGTGTGTTCTGTGATGTGTAATTTATGCACAAACTCTTTGCCAGCGTTGATGTAAAATTTCTATGCAGAAAAAGATGCTGCTGTATTGACAGATCTTTTCCAAGGTTCTTGTCTAAGGTGACTTAGTACACAGGATATCTGATGGGGCTTAAAAACAGATCTGAATTGCCTTAGCATATTTACAAATGGCTCTTGATAAACCTTCCCTTTCACCTTTTTGCATTGCATGCACGAAACCTGAACCTTTTTTTGTAGTTAATAGTGGAAGAAAACCCCTCAGGCAAAACCTAATGAACCAAGACCAATTCTGAGCAATCTGTGGAGAGGCTCTGCCTCTGCCAGGGTTCCTGCACACACGGTGTGACCTTGGTGCTTCCCCTCTGACAGCCCCTCGTTGCTGCAGCTTTTGCTGCTGTGCAGGCAGAATATTGCAGTGTCTGCCCTGTGCCTGCAATGGGCAGTGATGGAGGGGGGCTGTGCCAGAGCAGGAAGGTGTGTGGCAGCAGGATTTAACTCTGCCTTTAATTTTGACAGAGCTGGTATGATTGCAAAGCGAGGTGAAGGTTTTCCTCCTGTCTTCTCCTCCTGTCTGTGTGTTCTTTTCTCACCTCGCCTCCAACCCTCCTGTCAGCAGTGGCCACTGGCACTGGCAGCTTTTGGAGCCCACAGGTGCCAACAAGAGCTGGGCTGGGCACAGGGCAGGGGCTCTTGGCCAGTCCTGGGTGCTGCCCCTGCAGTGGCACCTGCCCACGTTTGGCAGGGCAGGTTTTGGCCCCAGGAGGGTCCTTGTCTCCTCTCTGCTCCCTGGGCTGCCCTGGCACCCTTTGCCTGTGTCTGCTCTCACAAGGCACACATGGTCCCTTTAGCTCCAGCCACTTTCTCTCGTCTTGCTCCAAGACAAGCAATCTGTCTTGAGTGCAGGAGTTTAGAGACACGTTCAGGGAGTGACAGTGTGTGCTGAAATCCTTGTCCCCTCAGGAGACCTGTTTTCATGGGGCTCACCCTCCTGAGCTGCAGAATCAGGGACGTCTGGGGTGCAGTGGGGGATTTGGGGAGAGCTCACAGAGCCTGGGCAGGAGGCTGGAGCTGAGGTTTGTTCCCCTGCTGAAGGCTCAGCCATGGAACTGGATGATTACAGTGGTTTTAAGTGCTGTGCATTTCTCCAGTACCAAAGAGGCCCTCGGTATTGAACGATGTGCTCAGCTGTCCCTAGAACAACCACAGATACATTGGCACCACCTCCAAAAGCCACAGCCTTCACTTCTGTTTTTTCCTGCATGTTTTTGGTCTCCAGTGGACACATCAGACCAACTTTACAGCAAACAGCAGGGTGAGACAGCCATGTGTATCAAATCCTCATATTTGCATCTCAGATGTTTCCGTGGAGAGGAGCTGGGGAATTTGTGTCCTCAGGAAATCTCAAGATAGATTGATAAGGCTTTCCTTGAAGGTTTTCCAGCGCAGTTCCTGGTTTGAATCCAGGATGTCCACACTTGCCTGCAGCAAGTGGAGCAGGAGGGTGCTCCCAGCTGGGGCAGTTCTGAGCACCAGGACTGGCTCATAGCACTGGTGAAGGGACAAAAACCAAAGGGTACATGGAGGCCCTTTCTGGGGCTGTTCTTCACCCAGACATTGCAGAACTGGGTTGATTTCTGTGGCAGTGATCTTCCAGCAGAACTCATTCTGTTTTGCAGCTTGGCAGTAACATCACTGGAGCCACCAGGACCCCAGAATAAGCTCTGTTATTCTTAAGGTCTTTGCTCACTCCTCTGTTTGTCTGTGCTTGTCTGTGTATTCAACCCAACTTTTATCTTCTTTTTCTGGGCTTCCCCTCACTTACATGAGAGTGCACATGTCAGTGACTAGTGTAGTCATTTCACAGCTTCTGCTTTGCCTTCCTCAGCATCCCTGTGCTGCTCCTGGGAGCTGAACAGCTCCTGAAAACCAGACCCTGTGCCTGTCACTTCAGAGTGTCACCAGTGACCTGCCTTTCATGTGTCATCACCTGATGTGGCAGCTGGAGATGAGGATGCTGCAGTGAGAGGAGATGAGTGGCAGGAGGAACACGTCCACACCCTTCACACAGCGAGTGAGGATGGGGGCTTGTTGGGCAGGGAAGATGAGCATTTTGTGAGCTGCCTAACTGTGGATTTCTCCTTTCATCAGAAACCCCCAAGTTTTCCATGGAGGAGGCAACCAGAGCCCTGCCAGAGGGACTGTGTCTTGCTCGTGCTCAGATCTCGCCTTATGATCCCTTTTCCCCTCCCTCCCACACCTGGCAGTTCCCTTCCCAGCACTTCCTACCCAGGGCTGTCTGATTTGCTCCTCCTGATGGGTGTAAAAACGCCTGGATCCCTGGCAGTCCTGCTGCAGAAAACCTCCTGTGAAGGGGGAGCTCTCACTGCAGAAAATGAGCCAGATTTCTGTGGAAACCTGCACTGCTCCAGCCCCTGGCCAGGCTGCAGGTCCAGCAGCAGGGCTCTGTTCTCCTGACAGATACCCACAGGCAGATTTCCTTTTAATTAAATATGAAAATCTATAATGCAGTCAGCACGATGCCTCTTGGTATGTTTATTTTTATACCACATCTATTTGTTTTGCTCTTAGCATGTTCTTCCTTTGGGAGGGAAGTTTCCACACTGACCATCTGTGTATGAGGAGTGAATGGGACTGAAGGAGTGGGGGAGTGGGACAGAGGTCAGTGTGGTTTTTATTAGCTGAGTGGAAATGGGCATCGTTTACACTTGTGGAATAAACACACCAACTGGTGTTTTCCCTCAAATAACATTGAAACTACAGTGTTGACATTTTTGAGCTGTTGTCTTTAGGTGTCAGGGTCACAAAGGTTTTCGAGTCCAGTGAAGTATTTCATCCCTCATACAGTTAATGTTTCACTTTCTCTCTCTACACCCAGAAAAAATATTTATTGTTTCAGTAATATTCTGCCAGTATTTTGTTATTTTTCTCTGCAGCCAAAGGGCAAAAAGCTTTGAATTTCCCCAGCATGAAGATAATGCCATGAGTCCCAGCTCTGTGGAGGAGCTGCTTGGCAGGGCTGCTCAAGAGCTTCTTCCCCAGCTAAGGGACTCCTTCAGGTTCTTAAATCCTCTGGGTCTCCCAGCTTGGACTCATCCTTCATCTTTGCCTTGCTATTTTTCCTTTTGACTGTTTTTCTATGCTCTGAGGTCAAGGGTTTTCCCTATGGAAGGAAAAAGTGTAGCCTTTCCTAGATTTTCTTGTGCCATTTGCCCACCTGGCATCACTGCTAAGCCTGGCAGTGCTTGGGCAGGCACTACCAATAGCAAGGATGTTCTCTCCTGATTCCCACCCAAAGGAATTCACCTTTCCCATCTCCTCAGGCTGATCCAGAGTGACCCTGGACAAGCTCCTCTCCCTTCACGTGCTGGCATGCGAGGCAAGGGAGGGCTTTATGCCACACATCCAGTGCCAGGTGCCCCTCGTGGTGCTGCCACTGCAGCTGGAGCCAACGTGGCAGGGACAACGTGCTGGAGCCTCCTGGCTGGGGGGAGCTCGGGGAGGGGAGAGGGAAAAGGGCTGTTAGATCTATCGCTGGCAATTTAGATTCAGAGACATTTCATCTGCAGTTCCCTCAAGTGTTGAATTGAATAAAACCAGCAGTAGCAGTGGAAAAGGAGGTGGGGGAAGGGCTTCGAGCACTCTCAGCTAAACAAAAAGAGACAGGCAGCTCATAAAAAAGGGATTGCATCCTTGGGCTGGAAATCTGGATTCGCAGGGCAGGGGGGAGGGCACAGGCAGAGCCCACCAGTGGCCAGGGGCCAGGCAGTGCTGCCCAAGGCTCTGCTGCTCCCACAGCAGGAGCAGATCACAGGGCTCACTTCTGGCTTTCCTGGTTTTCTGTGGATTTTTGAAGCTCCCATTGTAGAATCAAGCAGGAAGAACAGAGTCCCAGGCTTTAGTTGCAATTTATAAAAACCCTATCCTTTACTTTACAGTGCTTCAGGAGAAAAGCACAGAAACGAAACCCTCAAAAGTCAAAAATTCAGAAGAAAACTAACTCAGCACTTACAATTTTGTAAACACTTGCTCTTGGGGGCCAGACTCATCCTTCCCAAGCGAGCTGTGGGCTGGCAGAACTGTCCTCACCAGGAGGTGTTTCCATTCCTCTGCCTTCGAGGGGATTGTTGCTGGTGGCTGTTCTGTCCATGCACTGCAGCACTGGCTTTCTCTGGTTTGTCCCCTTCCCCAGGTGACAGCTGAGGACAGTGACAGCTTTGACAGGAGCACCCAGCCCAGCTGAGAGCAAGGAGAAGAGCAGCAGCCATCGGAGAGAATTGGGTTAGAGCAGAAAATACATCCTTGGGGCTTCTGCTGCCTTGTGTGAATGTGATGCCAACACCTCTGTGGGGCTGTGGGGTTGACTTGGGCTGCCCTCAGGTGGGAGGGAAGGCCTTTTGTTTGCCCCCACCCCATCTGCTTTATTGCCCCCCTGCTCCCTTGGAACACCTTAGTGTCAGATCTGATGGCTTGTGCTTTGCTGGGTCCTGTTTCAGACCAGGTGTGTGTGTGTATGGAGAGAGCACACGCTCAGAGCCCCCAGCTGAAGCCCAGCCAGCACTGTGACCCCCTGGTGCAGCTGGGCAGCCCACCCAGGTGTGTGACACCGGGCTGACTGTCACCTGGCCAGGTGCTGTGCTTGTGTGACACTGTCCCCTGCCTTCAAGTGTCCCCTGCCTTCACAGTGCCCCTGTGGAATCCCATGGGAAACACAGAGGTGAGACCAGGGTGAGGAGTTGGGACCCCTCAGGACAACACCAACACCTTCCCTTCAGGTCAGTTCAGCTGCAAAACAGGTGTTGTGACTCTTACCTGTGTCACTGAGACGTGGGAATCTGATCAGTCTCAGCCTGCAAAAGACTGAAGAGCCTCATGGTGAATCCTGGACCAGAGAGCAGAGAAGAGCAGAGCCTGTCTCACAGGCATCTATTTATGCTGCCCTGGTTTTCTCCCCGTGCTATCGATCCAGTGGTTTCCTAAGATACAGCCCTGCCTGCTACAGTGGTTTAATTCATTTTTAAGCATCATTATTTTTCATGTTGTGGTCTTCCCCTGCTTGGGGTGCTTCTCAGTGCCCAACCCCAGAAATGTCCATCGCTGTCTGTCTCCAGGCGTGCCCTGCTCCCACATGTGTGTGCACACCAGGGAGATGGAGAGGCAGCTTCAGCTACACTAAGCAATTAAACTCCGGGAGCTCAGGGATGAGCAGGAGGCCGTGATTTTCTTTTCCTTCGCAGTAATTGCCTCTGCAATCAGCTTTGATCACCCGAGAGCAGAGGAGATGAGTGCTGCAAGTTGACATCAGTGGTTTTAATATATCCATTTACATATACAGGAGCAGTGCAGCATCCAGCTTTCCATAGCGCCTCTGACCTGAAACCATCGCCGCTCCATAGACACCTCATTTAATTTAATACTTCACCGCCACTGCGGAAGCCACAGGATGGGGATGGGAGGGGGGATAATCAAGCCCTCACTCTCTCGCTCTCCGTGAATGTCTGTAGAAATGACATGAAAGTAATTGCTTTTGAAAAGCAAAGCAGAAATGGCACAATTGATTCCACTTAAATGAGAGGAGAAGGAGTGGGGGTGGGGGATGCTCACCCTAAACTTACCACCTTCTCTCCTGGTGCAAGCACATCCCTGTGTGAGGCTGTGCAGGGACAGGGGAAGCGTAGGCTTGTCTGAGTGGGGCACAGGGAAGGAGGTTTGCTCAGGCAGACAGCACTGCTTTGGGCAGGATGCACTCCCAGCGAGCTTGGATGCACAGGCAGATGCTCCTCCATGGAGCCCTGTGACATTCCCTGCTGTCACAGGTCCTCCTGGACTCAGGAGCTGGCAGGGAGCCTCACTGCACTCGAATCCTCGAATCACTCTGCCCCCAGACCCACTCCCCTGCTTGGCAGCTGGGGAAGGGGATGGTGAGGGGACATCAGCCACTCTCCACCTTTCATCTCTCTCTCATTGTCCCTGTTGACAAAGTTTTGTGAGCCCGTGGTTTTGGAATCTATCCAGCCTGCTGCTGGTGGTGGGTGCCCTCCTTCATCCCAGACCCTCCCAGTGAACCTCTGGGAGCTGCCCAGTGCCACCCTCTGTCCCCCAGCCGTGGGAACTGGGACCTGGCTGAGCTGAGGTGCAGCCCCCCCAGTGCCACACACCATCCCTGTGTGCTACAGTGCATCTTTAATGTGGATATTAACACCATTTTCTGTTTATTGCATGCAAATTGATTATTAATGTATTTATTGAATGTTGACAGCTGGGTGACAGTCTTCAGTAAATATGTTTTACTAATCAGTTAGCATCTAATTAATATCGAAATCCTCTCTAGGTTTAGCAAGAGTCAGTGAACATTGATGAGGCCTCTCTGTTGCTGCCAGTGCTCCTGGATGTCAGCAGCATTGTGCCCAGCAGTGAGGTGGGGCACAGGTGGGCAAGGGGGGACAGGGACGGTGGCACTGCCAGCAGGACAGAGACATGTGCTCTGAAGAAGGAGCCTTTGGGATACATCACTCCCCCAAGGGTGGGAGTGCTGCCAGCTGGAGCCAAGGCAGTGGTGGCCAAGCAGTGTCCCCAGGAAACTCTGGAGACCCCTTTCCCCAGGACACAGGGCTCCCCCCTGGCACACCTGAGCAGCAGAATGAGATGCTGGCCAGACCTGCAGTGACAGTGTTGCTGCATGTAGGACCTTTCCTTATGGCAGGGCATGGCACAGTCCCCAGGCAGCAGCACAGAGGAGTTCTTATGCTAAATTAAACCACCAGGCAGACCAGTTCCTGGGCTGTCTGTGCAGCACTTTTTCTTGCCTCCCCATTCTGAGCAGGGCAGGAGCCACGCAGAGCCAGCTTGCTGTGGCTTCTCTCACCCATCAGAATGTGAACAAGCATCCCTGAGATACCCATTGCCAGGGCAGAGGGGAGAGTGGCTCCATCTCAGGACTGTGGCCACACTGGGTCGATATTCGAGTCTTGTTGTGCTAATGGTCCTTAGCTGATATTCACGATCCTTCCCTGCCCTGTGTAAAGTCCTTGCAGACGAGACACCAAGAAGTGAAAATGCTGAGCCCCCAGAGCAGCTCCAGTTCAGGCAGGACAGAGGGGATGGTCAGGCTGTGGGATACCCTATCCAATGTCCCTCTGCCCTGAGGACAGCGCAGGGGAAATGCCTGAAGAGCTCAACACGCAGCCAGAACAGAGCTGGGTGTTGGGTTATTGGCTGGAATAACTTTGGACTTGCTCAGCTGCTCCCTGCTTCCCTCACCCAGGCAGTCTGATCCCCTCTCTGTGAGCAGAGGCAGGTGCCCTGGTGTGGCAGTCTCTGCCTTCCCTCACTTGGACATGTCTGGTTGCTGCGGGTGAGCATGTCAAATCACACCTACCATATTGGCTTCCTGTCCCCAGAACATCACATTTTTGCAGCTCATGTGTGTGGGGGTGTCTACTCCCACCAATCCCCACCCCCAGCAGCATCAGGCCTGTGCTGTTCAGGGTTTTGTTAAGCCGTTTAGTATTAATTGATTTTTTTTTCCATTTTTTCTTTCTTTCCCTGGGCGGGTCAATAGCTGGATGCTCAAGAGCAGAGGATCTATCAACTGCAGACCAAGCAGAGGGAGAGGCAGGCAGAACTGGAGCAGAAATGCAGCCAGACAAGCAGCTCAGCCAGGACCTGGGGACAGCCACCAGCTGCGGGAGGGAGCTCGGAGCAGGTAGGAGAAGATGCCAGTCTGCTCTAGCATGGCAGCCCAGGCTGGGATGGGAACTGTATTTGATGCATTCACAGCAATAGTGATCATCTGCTGCTCTCATTTCCATGGTAGTGTAAGGATGGGCTGAAGATGTGAGAGTAGGGTCTGTCACCTCCCAGTAAGGAGGGGAAGGCTGAGGGCAGCAGGGGGTGGCCACAGCCCTGCTGGCATTAACTGGGTGCTGGGGTCACAGTTGGTGTGGGGGGGTGATGGCTGTCACATACAGATGTCCTTGGTGTTGCTCCTGCTGCTGACCTGGGAGAGGCAGGAACAGGGTGACCACAAGGACACCGCCTTGTCCTGGCTGCTGGTGACAGTGACACGCCGTGAGCCAGGAGATGAGGCTTGCTCGGACCTGTTCAGCTGTGCTGCTGTGGATGAAACCCTCAGTTTGCTCCTGGATATCAGGGTAGGAGCACCCTCATCCCCTGCTGGAAGCCTGGGGGGCAGCCTGGCTCTGCTCTGTGCTGGGTCTCTTTGCCCCCTCTCCCAGCCCTGTATTTCAGAGGCTGGAGCAGTCAGACCCTTTGCTCAGTGTGTTCCTCCTCTGTGTGACTGGGAGACCACAGTTGCTCCCAGCTCCACAGCCATCTGGCTGTCTGCCTGAGCTCTGCCCAGGCATGGCATTCCTCAGCATTCCTCAGTGGGGTCTGTCCCCACGCTCTCATTCAGATCCACATGGCAAACAGGGGGGAGGAGAGCTGCTTTGGAAACCTGGGCAGCTGCTGCTGTCCCACACTGCAGCACTGCTTGCTTAACCTGGCACCCACTTCTCAACCTCTTCAGCACCCTGGAAGACATAAAAGCAATGGGTCTATTTTAACAACTTGACAGTTAGATACGCTCAGGGTTCTGGTAGAATAAAACAGGTGCTTTTGTCACTGGAGCACCAGGCAGGATGAGCTCAGCACTGCAGGTTTGCCTGAGCAGCTCCCAGGGCAGCATTTAAACTTGTGCAGGGGAGTCCCCCTTATTAGTCAAAGGGGAAACATTTTGTTTCATTTAATGTGGTGATGATGAATATATTCATAAGAATATGTTCCTATATACAGAATAATACATATGTTGCATCATATATGAACACAGTGCACCGATTACATTCATTGCATCTGAAGGAAGGTAACAGGATATTGTTCCATTTCCTCCCACATCATCCATTGTTCTGTCTGTGAGGAGCCAGCCCACAGCAGGGCTGAGCTGCATGCAATGAGCCTGCACTCTGCCTGCCCACGGGGAGGGTGGGAGTGGGATGTGTGTGCCTTTGTCTGTGTGCGTGGAAGGAGGAGGATGGGTGGGTCTGGGAGGGGCTCAGCCTGTGCCTTCATTTTGTTCTGCACATGCATGTGGGTCACTGTATGTTGATTTGTGCAAGAAACCCCCAATTAAGGTACTCAGCATCAAGTCCTGCCACATAAAAATAGAACATTATTCTGTGGTAGAACAGTGTTCCACCTGGCTCTGTGTCTGGCAGCTACTGATGCCCCTGCCTGGAAAAGAGCTCTTTTCCCCTGGGAAATGCAGGGAAAGCATGTCATATCCCTCCAAAACACTCACCCACCTTCTGTGGTGAAAGGGCTTCTTAAGACCAAGCAGGAGCCTTTGTGTTTAACAGCCCTCCAGCAATTTTCACCTATAACTTGTCAAACTAATTTTGTGACTTAGATCTTACCCAACTTCTGCAATGTCCTGTAGCAGCAAGTCCCCCAGCCTGACCACACATGGGATGAGAAGCCATCTCCTTTGGTTTGTTTTGAACCTGTCCCCTGACAATTCCCACTGGTTTATTGGAAGAGACCATGAACAGTCACTCCTTAGTCACAGGATCTGATTTTATGGACCCTGTCATATTTCCTTTCCATCATTGTTCTTCCAGACAGAAGGGCTCCAATCTATTTTTCTGAGCCAGCCCCAGTTGCTGATAAATCTCCTGGTGTGGGGGCTCGGGGGTCCCCAGGCTGGTGGTCCCAGGTGCCTGCAGCAGGCAGCACATGCCAGGAGTCCTCTGCAAGGAGTGCCAGCTGTAATTTAGCACTGGGAGCATGAGTTATGGTCTTGCCCTTTACAGAAAGGCTGGCAGCACATCCCTGCCTGTCAGCTCAGTCCCCCACCTGGATCATGAGCTTTCCTGGTGAATGAATCAGGATTTGGCATATCGTTCTTTAATACAGCCCCCATGCTAATGTCTTTTTGAAATGAAATCGAGAAAGCTGTTAACCTCAGTTAGCCAGCTGTCCTCACTGTGACCTGGATAAATCATCCAAGCAGGAGTGCTGAACAACACTGCTCTGGCTGCTTTGGAAAACGGGGCTGGAGGGGAAGGACTGTGCTCTCAGCTCATGCCAGGAAGATTCCTCTGCACCAGGACTGTGCAGCAAAAGGACCAGTGTGTTCACACCCCAGGGACCCTCGTTGGGCTCCAGGCTGTGTGCCAGGTCCTGCAGATGAGTCCACTGGCACACTTCCTCCCCTGGCAGCCACTGTCACCGAGCATGTCTCACTGTCCAGCCCCTCTTTGGGACCATCTGGTTGTCCATGTTCCTTCCCTTCAGCTGGAGGATGGATTTTCCTCAGGGATGTCTCCTTCACCACATTTGAAGGCAGCTGGCTTTGAGCTGCTGCCTCTGGGGTAGGAAGGAGATGAAGAGGACAGTTTGGTGGCTGCCACCAGAAGATATGGATCTACAGGAGAAGGGCATTTCTCTCCATGAGTTGTTTTTACTCTGGGATCTGTTATCTTTAAAAAGGCCTTGTTACTTTATCTGCTCTCACAGGGCACTCCTAGCTGCTGCTCTGTGTGGCAGGGAGTTCCACTAGAGAGAGTTTCTTTTGCTATTTATGATCTGACTATTTTGTTGTTTTTTGGGGTTTGGCGTTTTTTTTGCATGACTGAGGAAAATCACAATGCCAGCTGTATGTAAGAAACCCCTGGAAGGAAGAACAAAGCCATCTGTTCTCCATGTCCATGGAGGAACACACAAGAACTAATGACCAGAGCCAGCATCCAGAAAGATTCAGGTTAGGAACAGCTTTCTAAAGGGGAGGAGAACAGAGCAGGTGGACAGACTGCCCTGAGGATCCCACATTGCAGGAGAGCTTTAAGGACAGATACACAACACACAGGACACTTGTAGGTTACTTGTGGAACCTCCCCCTGCCCCACCACAGTCTCCCTCAGTGCTGCTGCTTTTCCTGCTGGCCTGCCCCGTGCCAGGTTCCCCAGGAGGCAGAACACGTGCTCTGATATGTGAGAGGAGCAAGCAGAGCCTGGAGGATGTCAGGGGGTGATGGAGGCTCCGATACCACCATCTGCATGACATGTGCTGCTGTGCTGCAGGCTTTGGCTGGAGCCCCACAGTCCCACCCGTGGGGGGGAACACAGGACTAGATAAGGCAGAGATGGGAGCATAGATTTGCTATCAGAACTTTTGGATTCAATTTCCCTTCTCGGCAGAATGGCTGTGTGCAGTTTCCCACATGTGCTGCTCTGCAGATGGGCTGTGCAGGGCAGGACTGCAGTCAGAGACCACCTGGGGATGGGGATTGCTTGGGGCTCACAGCTCATCTGGGCACCACCAGGGCAGGGTCTGGCTGGCATTTGGGGCTCAGCTCCCTGATGACTGGAGGAATCTGCTGCCCTTTGCCTTGCCCCACTATGGGAGGGCAGCCAAGGCGTGTCCTCAGAGGAGGGTGGAATGGCCACAGCCACAATACCCTATACCATGTACCACATACCTTGTACCACATACCCCATACCAGGATGCAGAGCCACTCACAGACCTCCCATCACCACCAGCAGAGAGCCAGGGACACAAACACGTGGCCTCGACAGCCAGGGGAGCTGTGAGCCAAAGTGAGCCATGTTATTTGTGTAGGCACCAGTGAAGAACCCCACCGGGTCCCTGGATCTGAGAGCCAGTTCTACAACACAGGCATTAAAGAGGGAATAAAGAAAATAATGGAGCATTGACTAAAAGTCAGCAAGGCTGATTTCTCTCCATGCAGCCTCTGAAGAAGCAGACTTTGGGGCTGGGGAGGAATAGGCAGCCTCCAGGCTGTGAGGCTAATGCAGAGCCATGGCTGTTTGTATAGCTGCAGAGCCTTTAAGAGAGACTTGGGAAAACTAGCTTGGATTCCAATGAATATTTACAATTACACTGCTCCAAAGCTGAATCCAATCACAACACTGCAGTGTGCAGGCTTTGTGCATCAAAAGAAAATGAGAGGAAAGCAGGAAAGATGGAGTTGCCTTTGGAGGGACTAATAAACACAGATCTCTCTGCTTGTGGCAGAACTAAAATACTTTATTTCTGATAGGAGCAATTTATTCTTCAGGCATTTTGCTTGATATTAGAAAGTGCCTGGCTGGTTTTTGAAGTGAGAGTCTTCAGTAGAAGGTCTTTAATTCAGAGTGAAAGAAAGAAATGGAAAGTGTTGTGGTCTGTAATTTTGACATTGTACTAATGAACTCCAAAAATAGGGGAGCATTACCAAAACAGAGCTGGGGCCCCTTCCACTCACTGGGTTCTTGGTCACCACAAAAAAGCAGGCTGGGCATTTAAACCATGCTGCTAATACAGAATTTGGCTGGTTCCTGTGCTGGCTGAGCATTCACTGCAGCTCAGGATTGGCCTCTTCTTTCTTGTGGTAGAAGATATGCAAAAATAATGGTGCTGGGAAATCACCCTGATAAAAAGTTGGAGGATTTGTGATTGCTGGATCTCTGCAGAGAGCAGTGTGCTGCAGAATGGGAAGTGTGGGACAAAGAAGAGGCTCTGCTTGAACTGACAACAGGAACATCACCAAGCACCTGATCTCCAGGAGCTGCTCTGGTGACCTGGCCATGTGGCTCATACTGGCCAACCTGTCCCTCCTGCCCACACAACCCCTGCAGCTGCCTCGCTGCTCCAGCCTGCAGGACTGTAAATGATCAGTGGCCTTTCTGTGGTCCCACAGCACAAAACCACCACTGCTCTCAATTATTTTCAAGTATTTAAGGTATAGCCTTGCATTCCCCCATGCAAGACACTCCTTAGCCCTAGAGCAGCACAATGGCAGGTGCTTTGAGAGGATCAGGTTGGATTTACACTGCAAGAACATGCAAGTTGCTTGCCACAGTGTCTGCTCACAAGCACATCTGACCCGGGAAAGCCACATCTGAAGGGCAAGCCCCCTCCTTGCCCCCAGCCCAGCAGGCAGCATGTCCCCCCCTGGACCCAGGACAGCAGGGGCTGCTTCCAGCCTGTGCTAATTCCTCTGTGTGGTTTGAAGATGCTGCTGTCTCCTGGTGCCTGTCACCTCCTGGCTGCACAGATCTCTGCTGCTGGATGGCAGCCTGAAAGGATGCTGGGGGGAATCCTGGGCAGCTGGTTTCTGATCTGAGTCAGTGACACTGCTGGGGCAGGGATGTGCTCCATCATACACAGGCATGTCATGGGGTGCTCCGTGCACCTTGGCACAGCCTGCAGTCCATAGCCCTCAGCAGGAACTTGCAGTCAGCATTATACTGTCTAAGAGGCTTAAAACCAACTGTGAAGTTTCAGTATAGCTACAAAAATTCTGTTTTCTCTTTCTCCACTGGTAGCCTGTTCCATGAGGAGATGGTGCGAGTTGGTGATGGATTCCTGGAGTCTGGCTGGTGTATCTACACTGGGGTAATGGGGGCACAGACCCTGTAGTGCTGCTTGGAACACTCTGCTGGCATCAGCCACCCACAGCTCACAGCTCCAGAAGCAGAGTCTGGCATTCCATCAGTGTGAGTGGATGTTTTTCTCTCATTAAAATGTTTAATTTCTTTTTGAATGCACATGAACCTTGGGGGCCCACCATACCCTGTGTGAAGCAGTCTGGCATAGCACATGATGTTTGAAAAAAGATCTGGTTTTGGCTTTGTGGTTATTACCTGTTAATTTATGGGGTGCTGCTAGTTCTTACATTGAAGGGACAATGAGAAATCATACTGCAGGCAACTTCTATTTGCCAGGCTTGGTACTGTAATCCTCTTCAGTCATTTCTTTTCCAGGCCAAAGAGACTATCCACCTTTCCTTCACATGGAAAATACTCTTTGCATTTGATTATCCTTGTTGCTCATCTCTGAAACTCTTCCAACTCTTTTTCTTGAGAAAGGCAGACAGCTGGATATGGAAATCACAGTGCAGCTTCCACCACAGATCTGTTCAGTGGCAGAACTGTGATCTGCTCTGCATTATTTTCCCCATAATCTCTACCAGTCAGTTTGCCTTTTGGGCTGCTCCTGGGCACTAAGCAAACATTTCCACAGCTACATCTCTCCATCCCCATCTGCTTTTATCTAGCCCAGCTCCAGGCCCTCACTTTTGAGGAGGAACAGAGCTAGAACAGCTGGGACTATAAGAAAGATGGTGCAAACGCCTCAGACCTTCAGCAAGGTTAGGACAATCCAGCTGTGTCACACCTTGGAGACTGGGGACAGCTGCTAAACATTGAAAAAAGAAGAAATAATGATACAAGATCAGCCTCACCACACTGCAGACCTGGTCTCTTTCAGGCAGGTCTGCTCTTGAGTGTCTGCCCAGCTGAGGGGCTGAGTGAGCCTGCAGGGAAAGCCTGAGAGGCAGCTCTTCACCAGAGCCAGGCAGAACAGCCAGAAGGGCCTACATTTGCCCTGCATTTGGACATGAAGCCTCCTCAGGCAAAATGCCCATGCCTGTGGAGTGTGGCCTCCCTTTCCCTCTGAGTCCCCACCTTCACCATCACATGGAGCACTGAGGCCACTGTGGTACAGGCACAGGGACACTGGTGGCCCAGGGACACAGGGACAGCCCAGGTGGCCCAGGGACAGGCAGCCTGCATGGGGCAGGGCTGAAGAGCAGCCAGCCCCATCACTCAGGAGTTCTGGGACCTCTCACTGCCCATCACAGGCACAACTATGCAAGGAATGCTGCTGGAGCCAGGCACATCAGCACTGGCATGAAGCCCTGTCCAAGGGCACAAATAACATCATGTTCTTGTGGTCCTCCTTTGCACTTCCTTCCTGCAGATTCCTGGGGTGAGCAGGAATGGATTGGGCAGCCTGACCTCCTGTACCTGCGGTCAAGAAAATGTCACCATGTTACTTGGAATTCAGTAAGTTCTCTAAGGCAGCTTCAGATGGGCATTTGGCTGGGCTGGAAGACATCAAGAGATGGCAAATGCACCACATCCTCCCCTGGCAGTCAGTCCTTTTGCATCACTCCTACTGATTTTCTTTCTCTGATTACTGCTACAGGGCTAATGAAGCTTTCTGTGCAGCAGCAGTATGGTGGCAAGGCAAGGCAAGGCAAGGCAAAGCAAGGCAAGGAGCATCCTCTTTTTCTGCCTCATTTCAGCAACCCTATGCCCTCCCACTCCGTGGAGGTTCTCCCTGTGTTCCCCACCACCAGAGTCTCTTTCCACTTATCCACACAGCTTGTGTATGTCCTTAACCCACAGATTCAAAACCCCAAGATGCAGCTGGCAGCAGGAGCAGTGGAAATGGTGCTGTGATGTCATGAATTGCTCTTGAACAGCTCCAAGAGCCCTGCCAGCACAGGGGCAGTGGGCAGGAGGTGGCCCTGGGGGCTGCTGCACCTCTGTGGGATCACTCCCGTGCCTTTCTGCACCTTTCCCTGGCCCTGGGATGGGGGGCATTTAAACCCAACTAGCACAGCACTGGGCAGCCTGCTCTGGCTGACCCTGCCTGGGCAGGACAAGGGTGACCTGGTGTTTGAGCAATGGGATGCCACAGGTTGGCTCCTGTGTGACTGGGCTGGGCCAGTGGTCCCCATGTGAACCAACACTCCCCATTTCGGGATTTCATGGGAATAAGTGGCAGATGAAGGGATACAGGAGATGCAGAGCACTGCCATCCACTCTGGGATGTAGTCTGGGCTCTCAGTCTGCCCCAGGAACACGGCAGGGCACATCCTGACCCAGTTTTGCCACTGTGGCTGTTTGCCCCTGCTCTGTATTTACACATCCAGTGTGTTCTCTCCCCATTTGCTGGCGAGGACCCTCTCCCGAGAGCTGCCGTGGGTTTTCAACAAGTATTTTCCAAGTAGCTGGCCGAGACCCCGGGCAGGATAATGAGCTCATTCCCACGGCGGAATGCAAAGCCTGGGAGCCCGTCCCGGTTGTTGTCGCTCCCGGGGGACTCTGCCCACGCTCCCGGCATCGCTGTCGCTGTTCCTCATCCCAAACACAGCAGCGCTCCCCGACGGGATCGGGCCGGGATCGAAGACCGGGGATTGTCGCTGGAACCGCTCAGGAATAACCTTCAAGGCTCATTAAAATTCCACCAACGCCAACGCTGATCCCGCTTTCTCGTTCATGAATCCCAGTCCCCGTTCAAGACCCAGTGTCAGGGGGGACCGGGGGGGACCGGGGATGCCCGGGGGGACCGGGGGGATGCCCGGGGGTCCCGGGGGGCACCGAGGGGTGCCGGTGGTCCCGGGGGCGGAGCCGCCTCCAGGCGCGCCGCGCAGCGCGGGCCGAGAGCGACCCCTGGCGGGAGGGGGCGGGAGCGCGCCCGAGCCGGGCCTGGCTGCGCATGCGCCGCGGCACTGCCGAGACCCCAAAGCCCCCAAAGACCCCCGTGCCCTCCGGGGTTTTTCACTCTCTTCTTTCCTTTCCCCCCCCGCGTCCCCGCTCAGCCCCCGCCCACCCCTGGCACAGGTTGAGCAGAGAAGCTGTGGCTGCCCCTGGATCCCTGGGAGTGTCCAAGGCCAGGTTGGATGGGGTTTGGAGCAACCTGGGATAGTGTGAAGTGTCCCTGCCCATGGCAGGAGATGGGCTTTAAGGCTCCTACCCACCCAAACCCTTCCATGATTCCTCAAACCCGCATCTTTGTCAATTTTGTCACTGAAATGCACAAGCAGCTCCATATGGAGCCACTCCCGCAGCTCTGCAGAGCTCTGGGCTCACCCTTCCCCATGTAAATCCTGGGACACTTGGTTGGCCTTTGTTTTGTTCATTTTTTCCTTTCCCCTTCCCAGCAAAGGCTGACGGAGGGGGCCCAAAACACGGTTGGTGTACTGGTGTTTGATGCTGGGGTTGGAGCTGGACTACTGGATGATGGGGTCCGATCTGGCTAAAAACATGGAGCTGTTTTTCCTGTGGTTACAATTATTTTTAACACTAGTAGCTTTTACATGCAAAACTTCACTCATTCCATAACTCAGGAGTAGCTGCGAGGAAGTTAATCAAACCTCAGATTTAAATATACTTTCATGCAAAAGCTCAGCATGGAAAACTCCAGCTGAAAGCAGGAATGTTCCAGAAGGAGTTTGGTCCAAGTGGGACAGGCCATGTCCTGCACACAGCCTGAGGTCTGAGGTAGCTCACCTGGAGCCTGGGGCACCCCAGAGATGCCCAGGGATGAGGGGACCATGGCTCAGGGCACCTCACTTGGTGTGTCCCACCCTACCATGGCACCACCAGCATCAGTGTCTCCCTTGGGATCAGGCACAGGTTGGGCAGAGCTGGAAATTTGCCATCCAGACTTGGTTCCAGTGGCCCATCCACAGTGTCCAGCTTGTTCTGCCCAGAGTTAACCAGTCCTGTGTGTGCTGTACTCCAGTTTCACTTTGGCTTGTCTCATCTCTCAGTCATCGGATCGAGGAGCACTTTTACCTGCAGATCCAAGACCCCAATGGTTCCATCCCCACTTTCTGCTTACGTTCTGATGTGTGGCCAAATTACCCCTCGCTCTGCACTGAACCCCTCACCCAGAATCACTTGAGTCATGCAGGGGGACACGGTGCCTGTGTCTCCTCCTAGAGCCTTTCCCAGAGCTCCAAGGTCCCCACTGCCCCCAGGGGTCATGTCACCATGGACATTTGACTGCACAAGCAGCCACTGGTGTGTCCCACACCCCACTGGGATGTGCCAGTGCAGTGGCTGCTGCTGCACGTTCACGTAGGTACAAGCAAGACCTTAACTCGTGGCACCTCTTGTTCCCTTGTGTGAAATGGGGATCACAGCACTTGTTTTGCACAGGGGCCCTACAGTTCAGTTCATGAATTTAAAGTGATTTCAGCTGCTGTGGTGGAAGGTGCTGGGGATGGACAAAGGAGCACCAATGGCCCCAAGCTGATGGAGCCCCAAGCAGTGTTCTCACCCAGTTGCACTGTGTTTGCTAAGCCAAGTGTGTAATCGGCACACATGGGAGACGTGTTGGCTTGGGCTGTGTCACACACAGCAGCTCAGAGCTCCCTCCCAGCCAAGAGGGGCTGTTGGTGTCTCTGCAGCCACTGAGGATGGGCAAGGAGCAGGTGAGGATGGAGCTGGAGGTGCTGGAAACCTGAGATTGGTGTCATCAACACAGAGCCGTGGCACCATCCTTGGAACAGAGAACACCCAAACCTCCCTCCTCCCTCCCACCTCTGCCTGCCAGCTCTCTGGAATGAAGTCCCAGCTTTGTTTTCCTGATTTCCATTTTGTATCCTAAAATATTCACTCCAAGTTCCGCTTGACAGACAGCCCTAATCTAATCTCCATGTCTGCTTTCTAATTTTCGCAGCCGGGATAAAACAAATTGGCTGGCGTTAATTGCCTGTGCAGCGGCCTGGAGCTCTGAGCCGTGATTTACGAGCTCGAAGCAGGCGCTCTGCAACACATTTTTCTTAATTTATTTTTATGAGTCTCTCAATTAATTTTCTTGGAAACATCTTAATGATGTTGGAGGCGGGTGTTAATGAGGTTTGTACCAGTGCCTCATTATGCATATTTTAAAGTTCTGAATGGCATCACAAGCAAACTCCTGGTCCTAAAACAGAAAAAAGATTAAAGCTGGAGAGAGGGACCCACCTGGGCTGACACTCCTGCTCTGGCTGAGGCTGAGGGGCTGCATGGGCCAGTTGGTGACTGTGAACACCACAAGGCTGAAGCTGGCTGAGCCCACAGGGGTGGCAGGACTTTGGCAGCATGATAGGGCCAAAGGGCCACACTGGGGCATGGCTGGTGGCCACATGCATCTTAACAGACAGAATTAAAGCCTAGACTTAGCATCTGGGCACTGAGAGCCCCATGCTGGCATCCCCTGTGTTGTAGGCATCCCATTCCCTGCATCCCTTTGGGTGGCAGTGCCCTGGGACACAGGACTGGGCTGCCTGAGGCTGTGGGGTGCTCTGGGGTGTCTCTGCCAGCCCACAGGGTCCCCAGTAATTGCTGCTGTGTGTGCCAGTGCGAGGCAGCAGCAGGATTGCCTTTGTTTTCTCCCAGCATGTCAGTCTTCATTAAACCAGAGGGGAATGAAAAAGGATTCACTTTTGTCCCAGCCTGAACGCGGCAGCTGTTTAATTTCAATTAACATGGCAATGAAAAGCATAACATTACGGCAGTAATTAAAGTGAGACAACTCCAACCCCCAGGACTGCGGCTCACCCAGCAGAGGGGCCAGTCTGACCACCCCGTCCCCTCAGCACCAGCCAAGCAGAGGTGGGCAGCTGTGGGTCAGGGCTGTGGGTCAGGGCTGTGGGGCTGCCCCATGGGCTCACAGGGAGCTGGAGCACAGCCGAGCCCTTCAAGACAGGCACTGCCTGCAGCTCAGCACAGTGTGGCACACGTATGGCACAATGCAGCATGGCACTGTGCATGGCACAATGCAGCA
This sequence comes from Xiphorhynchus elegans, assembly GCA_013401175.1. Lineage (NCBI taxonomy): Eukaryota > Metazoa > Chordata > Aves > Passeriformes > Dendrocolaptidae > Xiphorhynchus > Xiphorhynchus elegans. The sequence goes on along the minus strand of VZUH01001023.1, from coordinate 33,677 downwards.
TGGCACAATGCAACGTGGCACAATGCAACGTGGCACTGTGTATGGCACAAAGCAACATGGCATGAGGCCCTGTGCCCCATGGAGGCTCCGTGTCCCAGCTGTTGCTGCCTGAGCAGGACTGAAATCTGCAGGGAAATTTCATTCCCTGGCCCTGGCAGGAATTGGGGCCGAATTCAGCCGTGCTGTGGCCGGGGGGTTTGGCAGCCCTGCCTGCAGGACTGGTGGTGCTGCGCCTGCTCCCAACCGCCCGTGCCTGCGACCCACTGGTGCAGCAGGTCGTCATAGCAACCCATGATTTCTATTATGGCACATCTGCCTTCACCTTCCAGGCCCAGCCTGGCCTCGGAAATTTCCAGCTAAAACACTTACCTGCGAGGCTGTGCCGAGCGTCGCCAAGGGCCGAGCCCGCTGCAGAGGGAGCCATTAGAGTTCCAGGCCAGCGGCAGGTCTGTACCCACGCTCAGGACACCCCCAAAGTGCTGCTGGCACTCAGGGACCCATCCCACTGCTCTGGGCACCTGGGTGGGGTGGGGTGGGCCCAGCAGGGCCGGTCTGCTGGCCCCACACACGCCGAGCCTGCCCTGGGCCCGAGGCCTGCAGCTCTGCCGGGACGTGCCCCATCAGCGGGGTGCAGAGCAGAGGGGCCACACTGGGCACACAGCCTGCCCAGCTGCCCCAGGGCACAGCCCCGAGCTGTGCTGGCCCCACGGTCACCCTGCTCTGGCCACAGGCCTGTGGCGTGTCCTGGGGCCGGCCACGGGCTGAGCGCGGCCTGAGGGCAGCGTTAGGGGGGCAAGGCCCAGGACACACCACAGGGCCCTGCTGTGCCCTGGGCCGGCTCTGGGGATCATGCCCAGGCCCTGGTGACCTCACGGTGGAGGACAGGGAGGTGTCACGGTGTGCCAGGGACACAGAGCAGGATCATGGCCCAGGAAGGCTGCGGTGAGGACCGTGGGCATGGTGGGCTCAGGTGCTCCTGAGGGGAGGGCTGCTTTTCTGGGAGTCCCGGGCTCGGCCTCTCCTGCTGCCAACAGGTGCTCCTGCTACGGGGACTGGCAATGCCAGCAATGCCAGGGGGTGGTGGGGCTGCCCCAGGCAGGGCTGGGTGACACCCCTGGGATTGTCTGGCATCACAGGAAAGGCCTGTGCCCTGTTGTGGTCCTTCCAGAAGTGAGGGAGTGGCCAAAACATGGCACATCCAGGGAGGTTCCTGCACCTCAGGGCCAGTCTGAGTGTTCCTGTAGAGGGCTGCCAGGGACACAGGAGACACCAGAGCCAAGCAACTCCACCCAGCAGCTTCAGCAGGAGACAGAGGCCCAGGTGAGCAGTGACAACCCCACGTTCAACCCAGGTGCTGGTTGTATGGCCACAGGCTGGTGGCCAGGTGGTACAGGAGACCCTGGCCAGCCTTGCTCGTCCCCACAGCTTGGGAACAGTACAAGGACTTGGGGTCATCCAGTCCTGCTATGGCTGCACTGGTACCATGGCCACAACTTCCCACAGTGCCACAGTTCATGCTGGCATCACTGCAGTGCCAGGGGCCAGCAGTGTTAGGGCTTGGCCATTTGTGAGCCCAGGGGTGCTGTCAGAAACACACACACAGAGGGTGGTGCTGCCTGGGGGAGGATAGGGTAGCACCCACCCCTCAGCAACACGCTCTGTTGCTGCTCTGCACAAAACCAGGACTGCCAGTGTTGTCCATCCCTGGTGTCTGCCCAGGCAGGAGCTGCAGGATGGGCTGGCCACAGTGGCCAGCTGGACAGACGCTGCTCACACCATGTCCTAGGGCCAAAGGCAAACACTGGTGCTGGAGCCACAGCATGGGGAGCCCACAGCATGCCAGGACACCCAGCAGCAGGAGCTGGAGCCAGCTGAGCCCCTGGCCACGACAGAGTCACTGAAGCGGGACCTGGACTTCTGCAGGGACGTGAACCGCAAGCAACTGGCCCAGCTGCAGCAGCAGGAGTGTGCAGTGGAGCAGGAGCACCAGGACTTGGTCCTTCTGATGCAGCAGTTCCAGGCACTGAAGGACAAGGTACCATTGCTGGGCAGAACAGCCACAGGCCAAGCTGCATGTGCTCCCCACTGCCATCCCATCAAAGGCCAGGTGCCATGCCTGTCCCACAGCCTGTGCAAACAGCTGGTGACCCTCCGTGGGAGGGTAGGGGATGTCTTGCCAGTTACACAGAGCACAGGGTTCTAGTTCCACACCCTGTATGGAGCAGCACAGTCACAGGGCAGGCATGGCTGGCACAACCCAGTCTACCCAGCTCAGCAGAGCTGGAAGAGTGCAGCCCCCAATGGTCCCACTGACACCCAGGGCACTGTCCCAGGGCTGGTGGCACTGCTCCAACCTGCAACCTTGCAAGCAAGCTGGGATCATGACTCTCCCTATGCCCATGCTCTGTCACAGGGACATCAGGGGTGGCTTTCTAGGGCTGGTGGGTGTCCAGCAGACACTGCAACAACAGGGAGGGCACCGTGTGGGCTACAAAGAGATGACAGGACCAGGAGCCAGCAGCCTTCTACCTGGTGCAGGCCACATTCCTCTGCCACTGGTCCCCCCCGACTCACTGCCCATTGACACAAAGTGGCTCTGTCTCCAGCCCCAGCTCTGCACAGCAGGGGCACAGGGTGATCCCACATCCTCCTGGTACCCATAGGTCAGTGATGCACCCCTCCACCTGAAGGATCAAGCGGTGCAGACAGAGGTCACCTCCTCCATGGAGAGCAGAAAGCAGCTTGAGCAGGTCAGTGCCAGCAACCACCCAGGCACCCTGCTAAACCTAGGGGGAAGCAGCCAGGGGGGCAAGGCAGGACAGGGATGCAGCCTCAGTGCCAAAGCCCTGTCCTGCCTCTGAGAGAGGCTCAGCCTGCCCGTGGTGCAGCCAACCACCCTCCCTGCCCCACAGCTTGGTGGGCAGATGCAGGACACAGCCAACCCGCAGGCACGACTGACCCAAACCTGGAAAGAGGGTGCCAAGCAGGAAAAAAACATGGCAGTCCACAAGACACAAAGGCAGCACCTCCATCCGAGCTCCCAGGGACAGAGCAAGCAGCAGGTAAGGATGTCTCAAGCCTTTCCAAGGGGCACCAGGAGTCTGTCCTCAGCCTGTCTCTCTCACTGTGCCACGGGCAGGTCTCCTCCCTCCAGGAGAGGCTGCAGGAGCTGAGCAGACAAGCCCAATACTGGCAGCAGCTACATGTCGACAGTGAGCGAGCCCTGGCTCTGCGAGAAGAGCAGCTGGTTGTCTGCAAGGTGGAGCTGGCTTTCCTTAAGGAAGAGCTCAGCAAGGTGGCAGAGGAGATGCAGGATACAAACAGGCATTCGAGATACACCAGGCAGGATGGAGAGCCCACATCTCATAGGCAGAACATCTGAGCAGCCCCACAAGTGTCAGCAGCTGAAAAGGTGAGAATTCCAAGCACAGCCTGGCCTGAAACAGAGCTGGGCTGACAATCCCAGATGTGCAGGGACAGCTAGGCACCACGGCACGGGCTGTGGGAGAACTGCCTTTGCAGGACTATGGGCCAGGGTTGAAATAGGGACAGACTGCATTTGTCCTCCCTTGAGGTCACTGTAATTCTGTGCCTTGCTCCAGGTTCTACACGGAAACAACTTGACAGCACCACCCCTGCACGGTTCTGCAGAGCTGCCTCCACCCAACACTTGCCTCTGGGACAAGAAGCAGTGCAAAATAAAGCAAGGATTAGACTGACAACTTTTAAACAAATAAAATTCTTTCTGTTCTGTAGCAAAATTAGTGCCAAGCACCAAAGCCTTCCTGGGCCACAAGCTGTAGAGATCTCACAGAATGCAGTGATCAGGGGAGCTGGGCACTCTCCTGAGACTCAGCTGCTCCTGAAGTCCTTAAGCCTCAAACCAACAGGTACTGCCTTCCTAGAGACCAAAGCGGGCTGGGGTGCGTCGTGGCGTCAGGGGCTCCCCCTGCTCCTTCCGCCCAGGGGTGTAGATTTTAGTAGATCTGCCAGAGAGGACAAGGGTGATTAGTGGAAAATGCAACCTTGTGCTGTGCCAGAACACCCATGGGGAAGCTGGGATCCCCCACAGAGGCAAGCCACTGCCAGGCAGGGCCAGCACCCACCTTGCACTGCCCAGTGGGTTACGGCGCTCCTGCTCCTCCCGGCGGGCACGCAGCTGCTCCTCGGCCAAAGCCATCTCCTCCTCCATGGCAGACACTTCCTCCTTGGCTCGGCGGCGGTTCTCCTGGAGCAAGGCACCAGCAGGTCAGGGACAGGAGAGAGATGGCCAGCAGCAGGCCCCCTGCAGGCCCACAGGCCTGTTCCCTCCATGTCAAAGCACACACACAGCAGCAGAATAGCCACACAGTGGGCCTGCCGTCTGCCAGCTCGTCTTGGACAGGAGACTTACCTGGCGTGACTTGCCAGCATGTTTGATACTATAGAACATGGGGCCCAGCTCTGCCAGCCACTCTCCATCCACAGCAGTGACACACTGCATGTATTCCTGCAGGGGCAGAAGGGAAGACCAGGGTAGCAGCATGGTACTTTTGGGGCCTAGGCACCATTCCCAGGGCCATGGCAGCTCCCTTCCTCCCCGACTTGCTGATGACACTTCTCAGGCTGGGACCATGTCCCTTCCAGACAATTCCTCCTGGCCTCAGAAGTGGCTAAGGGCTGGATTTGCTGAGACTACAAGGAGGTTGAAACATGTCTCACAGAGGCCAGGGAAAAATACTGGAAAAGGGACAAACAGGACCCTGCAGATGACACAGACATGCCAAATGGTATAGATGGGAAAGGCTCAGAACTGCCACTCAGACAGGTCCCAGTCTCGCAGCCCCTCCCATCTCCCTCAGAGCACTTGTCACCCTTCCTGCTAGCCCTCAGCTCAAGCTCACCTTTGTGGTCATAACCAATTCATGATACACGATGTAGTCTGGTGTGTAGCCCATGCCAAACAGAGAACTTGTGGGGTGCAGGTGGCAGGGCATGCCCGTGCGGATGTTCACATACTCCCCAATGCCCTGCAAAAACAAGTGTGCTTAGCCCCTGTTTCCAGGCAGTGCCTCGCAGCCCCCGGGCAGCTCAGACATCTCTCACCTTCAGCTTTGCAGCCTGATGGAAATAGGCAGCACAGATGCACTTCCTGACAACATCCCAGTCCGTACCACAGGAGGCCAGGCTCATCCGCTGCTGCACCATGATGTCCTTGAGCTGGGCACGCACCTCCCGCACCTGCAGAGGTGTGTGCTGGTCAGATCCCTCTCCTGGACAAGGCTCCATCCCCCAGGCTCACGGCCACAGCCTCACCTTCCGCATGGCCTTGGCATGGATGAAGTGCTGATTGCACCACAAGGTAGAATAGCTGTTGTTCTTCCACTGCAGGTAAACATTCAGGTAAGTCAAGTGATCGCTCTCTGGAACAGCAAATTTCTCCCGCACTTGGTCACTCTCCTCCTCTCGGCCCTGAAGGGTGAGCAAAGAACACGGGTTAGTCAAAGGGCAGGGAAAAGCCCCAGGCTGCTGGAATAAAACAGGTACCTTAGGCCGGTAGAAGATGGCAGGCACAGACAACATGGAGACAACGAGCAAGATCTCAGAGCTGCAACCCATGTCACAGGAGACAATGAGCATTTTGGAGAGTGCAGGGTCCAGTGGGAACTCTACCATGAGACGTCCCGTTGAGGTCAAACCACCTGTAGGAACAGCACAGGAATCACTGATCAGCAGCTAGGCAGGTCCCAGTTCCATGTGCTGGCACCTTGCCCCAGCAGGCAGTACCTGTGTTATCCAGGGCCCCCAGGATCCACAGCTGGTACATGGAGTTCAGCATGTTGTCCTCGGGGGGTGGATCCATGAAGTGGAACTGTAGCAGGTCCTGCACACCCAGGGACTTGAGCAAGAGCACTACGTTAGCAAGGTTGGTGCGCTGGATCTCGGGCACCGTGGTCGTCAGCAGCTCATTCTTGTAGGCACTCTGGGTGTAGAGCCTGGGAACAGACACCAGGTGCATGCTACCCATTTCAGCCACTGTGCTCCTTACAGACTTGCTAACCTCTGTCCAGTCCAGCCCAGCCTGGCATGGCACAAGGCAGCATCCCTATACCCTGGGGAGGCACCTCTACTGCAGCCTCCCCAGCACATTGGGGTGCCTGGGCTGCAGCACAGCACCCACCCAAGCACAGCCCTTCCCTGGTCTCAGAGCAAAGCTGGGGAAAAGGCCTCTGTCTTGGCTATTATCCTGACAGCATCCAGGGCAGAACAGCCACAAGTGAAAATGGACATGGGAAGAAGCTGGAGCACACCCTTTTCTCTGCTGAGGCTCTGGGTCCAAAGGAGAAGGCCTTCAGGCCTGTCTACTGCCCACATTCCCCCAGAGTTCAAGCTAATGAACAGCTCCAGTGAAAAAAAAAAAAAACCAAGCTGATGCCAAGCTGGGGATATGACAGGAACAGGAACACCAGTGATGTGCTTACCTGAAGCAGTGGCCAGGGCCTGTCCGGCCAGCTCGGCCTGCCCTCTGATTGGCATTGGCCTGACTGATGGGGTAGATCTGCAGGGCATCCATGCCTATACGGGGGTTGAAAACCTGCAGGGCACAAGATCAGATGGAAGCAAGATGAAGGTTGGATTGCAACTGCAGCAGAGATCACAGACAGACATTACAGGAAATCTTGGCTGACCTTCAACTTGCAGTAGCCAGAGTCAATCACAAACATGATGCCATCCACTGTCAGTGAGGTCTCTGCAATGTTAGTGGCAACGATGCACTTCCTGACCCCATCGGGAGCCTGCAAGCACACTACACATCAGTCACACCCCTGGGCAAGGCTCTGCCCCCCCGGGGAGGAGTGTGGAGCAGCAACACAGAGGCCCAAGTGACAGGTAGAGGGAGGCACATGCATTCCCTCACTCTCCACATTCAATGCAGAGACATGCCTGCACCTCTCACTCCTGCTCTGTACTGTCTCCTGCTCCAGTTTTCCCTGTCCCCACTCCACCCCAGAGCACACATCAGCACCTTCTGGAAGATCTTGGCTTGCAAATCTGAGGGCAGCTGAGAATAGATTGGCAGTACAGCAAGAGCAGGTGCCTTCTCCAGCTCCTCAAGGTGTTCCACAATTTGCTCTGAGGTCACCTAGACATAAAGAGGGGTGTAAACATCAGAATGAAACAAGGGGGTAGGACAGTGCCTGCCCTTTCAGCTCACCTCGATGTCCTCCTGGCCAGGCATGAAGACAAGGATGTCTCCAGGAGCACCAGACAAGTGGACCTGCAGGGCTTGTTTCACTGCAGCCTCCACATAATCCTCCTGTGGGGTCTGAAAGGTATAGCCATGGTTAACCTGGGCCAATAACCTCACCTGCCCTGTCCTGTGTGCAGCAGACCATGGCCACTCCTCCCCTGTCCTGTGTGTCCACCTCAGAGTACAGCACACCCAGATCACAACCCCCTTCTGTCACAACAGAATTTCCCTCTTCAGCACTGACCATACCTTGCTGAAAAGAATATCCACAGGAAAAGTGCGCCCAGGAATGTGGAAAATGGGAACATTCCCAAAGAAGGAGGCAAACTTATCTGCATCCATAGTGGCTGAGGTGACAACAAGCTTCAGGTCCGACCGTCGGGCCACCACCTAGAAAGCAGATGAAAGGAACAATAAGGAAGGGGCATTTGTGCATGGCATTTTCTGTTCTTACTGGGAAAATGGCACAGGACAGAGCTTCTGCTGTACTCCAGAGGTACTGGTAGCTCATGCCAGAGAACACACAAGCTGTATGATCTGTGCAGTTAAAAAAACCTGCAGTTGCCAGTGACCCAACAGTGGCTTCCAAGCCTTAAGCCAGCAAAGCTCTCTGTACTGAGAGTTGTGACACTCAGCCAGTGAGATTCTGGTAATGCTAGGGGAGACTTAACCCCCCAGAACCAGGAACCAGGATACTGGAGCTGCAAGTGGAGACAGAGACATGGCAGCTCTGCTTCCCTCTCCCAGACCTGTCAGAGAAGGGCTGACCCTGCCAATACTCTGCTCCAAGTGCCCCATGCTGCTGTTCTCTAGCCTGGGTTCACACACACCTCCCGAAGCAGCCCGAAGAGCACATCAGTGTTGAGGGAGCGCTCGTGTGCCTCATCCATGATGATTGCACTGTAGTTGTCCAGGTCAGCCTCCCTCAGTGACTCACGGAGAAGGATCCCATCTGTCATGTACTTGATCACTGTGTTCTCGGACGTGCAGTCCTCAAAACGGATGGCATAGCCCACCTGGGAGGGCAGAGATACCAGCAAGTCTTCCAAGAGCCCCATGAGCTCTCTGTGCTCGGGTGGTACCCCTGCAGCCCCTGGCAGACTCACCTCTTCCCCCAGACGCACCCCCATCTCCTCACTGACCCGCTTTGCCACCGACATGGCAGCCACTCTGCGGGGTTGGGTGCAGCCAATCATGCCATAGTCAGTGTAGCCATCCTCGTGGAGATACTGTGTCAGCTGAGTTGTCTTCCCACTCCCTGTCTCCCCCACCACAACCACGATGCTGTTGTCTCTGAGTAAAGGGAAAAAGTATTTCTTTGTACACCACAAAGACCACCAAAGTGTCATTCTCCCCAGGCAGGAGCTGCCACCACCCACAGAAAGCAATGGGGTTTGTTTCCCAAGAGTACAGGTTCCAAATGGCTGTGGTTCTGGGAGAATTCCTCACTTGGGTTCCCCAACAGGCCAGTGCCCTGGGGATGCCCTGGCACCCATACCTGAGGATGGAGAGCAGTTCCTGCTGCACAGCAAAGATGGGCAGGTATTGTCTCTGCTCCAGGATTGATTTCTTCTTGGCAAACTCACTGCTGGCTTCACTTTTTTCTTTCATATGTTCAGCAAACTTCTGCTCAGTCCTAAGAAAACACCACAAATATTGAAGCTGCCTCTACGCACACTTTGTTGTACCCACAGTCCCCATCACCATCTGAGCAGAGTAATTTAGAGCGAGCCCCTACTTATAATCCACTTTGCCATCTTCTGTAACCAGCTCATCCTTCTCCTCCTCCTTCTTGATCCCCATAATGTCTCCCAGTTTGGTCCCTGCCAGCTCCCAGTGCTTGTGCTGAGCCTGGAAGCACAGAGAACAGTATAACTTTACCACAAGAAGCACAGACAATTCTACTCATAAGACTAAGGAAAGGATATTAGTCCCACAATTTCACAATGCTGAATGCACACTCCACTCCTACATCAGATCTTCTTCCAAATGAACTGGAACAGAATTTTAAGACACTGGTATGGATACAGGCACAGGACGTGCAACTATTTCCTAAGAAAATAGTTCCAGCTGCTGACCCTTCCATTAAATTTGCACTTAAACCTGCACAAATCTGAACCAGAGATAATCTTCCTGCCCTTGACAGGTGTTCACAGGCCTGTCTCCCACCTCTGCTATCAGTTTAGCTTCCACTTCCATTCAAATCCAGACCAGTTGCAATGTACACGGAACACATCTGTGCTTTCCCCAGAGCCATCATGTGAGCTTCAGAGAAAGGCCCTAGAAAACACCCCCAAAAACTAATCTGCTACCTTATAACATAATCTTCTTCACAACTCTTCTGCTTAGAGATGACAAGATACATCCTGCTGCAATACTGCCTGCTGACTGCCCCTAATCTAACTGGCATTCTTCCAGCTGCTTTCTTCTCCCATGATCTGAATGTCCTTTGGATCAGCCTCCTCTGCACAAGTGCACAGTGATCCATGTCCTTGGCAGGTACCTCAGGCAATCACACTACAGCAGCTGCTATGAGGCAATGCAGTGAGCTGGGCTGCCAGGATGTCCCAGGTCACAAAAATATGCACTTCTTATCATCACTGCTGCCAAAGCCTGGATTCTGCAGCGTTCAAACAAGGCTGTGAGGCACTGCTTAACATTTACAGTGGGCAGGAAGCCAAAAGGTCACAGCATACCCTCTTACGCTCCTTCTGCTCCCTGTGCTTGCGCACCAACTGGCTGCCTTTCCGGGCTATGATGGCCAAATCTGACGTGGCATCCTTCACGGGGATGACTGGCTCTGGCTGCAAGGGAGAAGGCATTGCTTCAGTACAAAAGGCTTATATATGCAGCCATCAGCACCTTCAACTCAGCCTCTACCTGCTTGGTGAAGACAATCCTTCCATCTAGAAAAGGGGGCACCAGGTTGTGCACCAACAAATGAACTTTAGCAGAGTTATCCTCTTCAAAATCTTCGTCCACTTCGATCCGATGGACCACACCGCTGGTCAGCATGCGATTGGTCTCCCAGCGCTCGTTATCCTGCAGGAAACAACGGATCATAAACACACAGAAGACCCACAGAAAGCCCCAGAGATCATATTAGAACATGAGGCCCGTGCCTGGGCCCCACACTGGCAACAGCATGGAACTGATGGTTCCAGCTAAGGGAGCCTAAAAGTAAACACGAGGGAAGAAACAGTAACTGGAAGTAGCAGAAAGAAAGACTGGCCATGAGAGGCACATGGTCAACAGGACTGTCTCCACAGATATGCAGGATAGATCCCTATCCCACTCAGAGTACACTAGGAAGCCTGGACATAGTCCTGCTCATATGCTGAGGGCAGCTGCCTCCAGCATCCACTGGGCCAACAAAAGACAATCCCAGTAAATGTACCTTGCACCCAGAACAGCAGGAGCATGGCCCTCTGCACTCCTGCTGCCCCGGACACTGCGATCCACTAGCCATGCCAACGGCAAATTCTGCCCATGCAGGACACACAGAGCTGGAATTTCCAGGGGAACTCAACCACAGTCTCCCTGTGAGCCCTCCCTCAGCCTGAGCCAAGACCAAGAGTGTCCTTCTCCACTTGAGAGCAAGGGCTCAGTCCATGGGTCTCCCAAGGGGCAGCCAACCCCACATCGTGGCCCCACCTCATTGATCTGCCTCCGCTGTGCTGAGATCCGCTTCTGACTCTGCTTGTGCAAGTGCTGCTCACGCTTTTTCACGTACTCCTCAGAGGAGTAGGCCAAGGGGTTGTGAAACTCATCGTAGCCCTCGTCCATCATGTACCAGTCCCGGTCAGCTTGCTGGGAAGGGAGAAGTGTGGCACTGAGCTCTGGCCAACCCCCACAGCCCAGTGGCCCCTTGCCAGGCCCCAGCTCTCACCCTCTGGTCATCCTCCCACTGCTGCCGCTCCTCCTCTGTCTCGAAGGCGATGCCCTCCTCCCCATCCGCACGTCGCCCTAGGGGTGAGCCAGTTGGTCCAGAACGCTCCCTAGGAAACCCCATGGAGCCAACCCTGTGCTGCAGGCAAGGGGATTCTGCACTGCCTGCCCCGGGCAGCCCAGCCCAGACTCCTCACCTCTCCCTCGGGACAGCCGTGGGGTGGACCCCAGGTGCTTCTGCTCATCAGCCCACTCGTTGTATTTGTACGACGGGGTGGGCAATGGTGTCTTATCCGAGGATCTGCTCCTCACAGACCTGGAAACACAACAAGAGGGAGGAAGTGCTGCCCACAGCCAGGCACTGCTCATAAGCACACTGTCTCGTTTCTGCAGCTCCACAGCTCACAGCCCAGCCCCAGGCACTGGTACCTGTCCCGCTCCCTCCGGTCTGTGTCCCGCAGTGACGAGGACCGGTGGCTGCGCTCTGAGTCCCGATAGGAGGGCGTGGGTGAGGGAGACTCCCACTGTGAGCGACGGGCAGTGCTGTAGCCAGCATCCTCCTCCTCCCAGCTAGAGCGAGATGGTGTGGCTGCATCTGTCAGAGGAGATGGGGTTTGATACCTGATGTTCAAACAGCAGCCAGAAGCACCTGGAACCACCTAACACCTTCTAGCAAGGAGCACCGAGCGATCGTACCCAAGTGCTCTCCTTCTAAGATCAGAGGCTGACCCAGTGATTCCAACGAATTGCCAAAGGGCCACATTTCCATCACTCAGACCCAGAACAGACCCCACTGCGCAGAGATTTTCCAGATTTGCACACCTGCAGAGCTAGCACATTGCTCCCACGAGATCCAAGTCAAGCTGGGATTTTAATACTTGCCTGAACCACAAACGTTAAAAGGTACAAGCTTTTCTGTCCTAAGACACCTACCACCTTCTGTCCTACCCGCTCTGTCCTAAGACAACTAGCATGAAGCAAAAAAAAAACCACAAACCCCAAGCCCCTCCCTGTTAGGTCTCACACAAGAGCTCTACCAAGTCCCACTCCCACCTTTGGGCCGATGTCGGGGGCTCTCGGGTTCACTCCTCCTGCTGCTCCGTTCTGATGAGCCATCCCTCTCTGATCTGCTGCTGTGACGACTCCTGTCTCGCTCCTCTGCAAAAAGAAAGTAGGATCAGGTGCCTACTGCACAAACAAGCTTCCCAAATCTGCTGCAGAAATCACCACAAACATTAGCTAAGGGCTACAAACAGGCTGAAGGACAAGCCCAGACCCAATGCAAGAAGCACCACAAAGGTCTCTGCGCGGTTACCACGGTCCCGTTTACGATCGTGGTCCCGATCCCTGCTGCGTTCTTTCTTCCGTTCCTTCTCCTCCTTGGATGAGGCAAAGACTCCGTGTTCCCGACGCTCCCGCTCCCGCTGCCGGCTGCGTTCCCAGAACTCCTCGCTGACACCCCCTGTGTACGAAGGTGTCTCCACGTGGACGGAGCGGTAATGCCTAGGCGGGCAAAGCAGCGACAAGAACCGCTAAGAAGTGGTGAGCTGTAGCTGCTCTTCAGACGGTCTCGCACAGCTCCAGTTCCATCCTCCCACCGTGCCCCTCAGGCCTCCCTCCCCGCCGTGACACCACCGGCTGTGCTCGCCCCACGCTGCCTTCCCGTCCCGGCACCGGGAGCCCCGGCAGGCCCCACCTGTTCCTGCGAACTTTGCGGCTGCTCCGCTCGGCCTCGGCCTCTTCCTCGTCCTCCTCGGCGCTGCCCGCCTCGTCACGACCCTCCTCCCAGTCCTTGTAGGATGCCACCCGGGATCGCTTCCCGCCGGCCGCCTCCTCCTGGCGCTCCCGCCGCTTCTGCGCCGCCAGCACGTCCAGCCCCAGCAGCGAGGTGCGCGGGGCCGGCGCCTTGAAGACGTGCTGCTCGGCGCCGCGCTCCCGCAGCACCAGCCCGCCGGCCTCCCCGCCGGGGCTCGTCCCCGACAGCCGGTGCAGCGACTCGTCGCTCGCCGCCGCCATCGCGCCCGCCCCGCCGCGGCCTCAGCGCCCGCAGCCCCGGCGCCCGAGCGCCGCCATGGCCGCCCCACAGTGCCCCGCGCCGGCGGCCGCTCTAGCCGCGAACACCATAGACGCGCCAGCACCGCGGGGCCGCCCGCACCGCCCGCTCTATGGTTCCTGGCGGACTTCCGGCCTGGGGAACCACCCGCGGGGTCACGGGGCGGGGTAGGCGAGGGAGGCTGGGCCGGGACAGGCAGGGGGACAGGCAGGGGGGGACAGGCAGTCCCCCCGGACACCCCTGCACTGCGAAGCGCGGTGAGAACTCCCCAGAGCCCCGGGGCAGTCCCTGGGAACAGTGGGAGCAACAGAGAGCGAACTGATCCTGCTTGGCTCAGGAGAGCTGGGCTGCATCCCTCCAGCCCACGGGGTATCCCCAGAGCAGCACACGGGATCAGGTAAGCCAAATGTTTTATTGACAGGCAGGCTGGGTTCTGCTGCCCACAGGGAAGCCAAAACACAGCCGTGGACAGTGGTACTGGCATGGAGCCCCCTTCCCCTGCTCCCCACCAG
>VZUH01001022.1:142951-160053 GCA_013401175.1 Xiphorhynchus elegans | reverse complement strand
GACAATTACACAATTTGCAGCCTTATAGCTTTTTTTTTCTTTACGAAAAGCCTAAGGTACAGATCTCTGAGTCTTAACAGTCTTATTTCAAGAGCTATTTTGACATTCTGGGATATTCCTGAATCTGGAGGATTCTTGTCTTCCTGTCCTTGCCATATAGGAAGTCAAAGTCTCTCCACTCTTAGTTCTCAGCCATCTTCTTTAGAACCACTTTTTGTAGGCAACTGCACTGACCTTGTCTACACCCAGCATTTCATCTCCCACAAACAGTTTTAGCTCAGCAAAAAGTATTATTTACCTGGACATCGTGATTAACAGCTCTTGCACTAAATGAAAGACAAAGACTGATGCCTGTCTTCAAGATGAAGTAGGACAGACTGGCTCATAATCACACTATTTACAGCTCCCCCCTTCTGTGTAATAAATTTGTTTGAGAGAGATATTTGGAGCAGTGTAGAACAGAGGCCAAATGTAGGCTAACAGCATAGAGATCCAGTGCCTGTAGTGGCTTTTCACTCTCTTTTATTGATGTACTTAGGACCAGGACTTCTCTGTAACAGGACATAGGCACTCCTTATATAATTGTTCCTACTAATTGGAGGAAGATAGGCAGCACCGTCCATATCCATTACTGTCTTCAGATCACTCAGCTACATATTCTATAGCCCTCTCAAAAAATAGATGTGATTAAAGAGTAATTTATTAAGTGCTGTATAGAATGTCTTAAATCAATCTGTAAGGGTGCATAGAAGGAGAGTGTCTCCTCCTCTAAGGGTACCTGGTCAAAGGAGTAATAAATCAGAACATGTGAAGACAGACCTGAAAAAGAAATTACAAGAAAGGTGGTAATAAGAACAAACCTTGTCACTGGCCTAAAGAGTATGTGGGGAGTGAAAATGTTTATTTTTTTCAGTTGAGTGTATAGAGAAAGGGAGAGAAAAAACAGATGGCCATATAACCTGTCCAGTAACATTTATAAAGACAGTAAGCAGAGACAAAGAATCAGTCACACTAGTTGATGAAGTATCAAGAAACTACAGGAAAACTGACACTTTGCAACTCATAAGGGTGCTAACCTGAGGGTTGAGGATGCTGGAAGAGGTTGGTATTTATGTACAATGTGCGCATAAATAAGTGGGAGGAAGGAGAAACAAATGAAGATTGTAAACCAGGGCTGATGACATAGTTATCAGAGCTGGCCAGTGCCCTTATCTGACTCCACACCTGATCACTACAGTCTGTTCTGTCTTCTCATATTTTCTTATTAAGTCTTTTCTTAAGTCTGTGCCTACATAATCTCACTATGTATGCCATGTGTGTGAGTGCTGCACGGACACAGTGCCAGCTGCTGGGGGGACCAGCATGAGTGGAGTGGGTGCCAGCTCCTGGAGTCAGTCTTAGCTCCTGGCCTGCAGTGTCAGCTACAGGAGCCAGTGGGGTTCTTGCAGTTCAATCACTGGCAGAGGAACAGTGTCGGTTTCCAAAACCAGTGTTCTGGTTTTGGATGGGATAGAGTTACTTTTCTTCTTAGTATCTGGTACAATGCCGTTACAGAGAAAATTAGTTCTATTCCAGTGGAAACCAGGGCAACTGGCTACTGGGGGGGGACAGGGGGAGTGAGGCAGTTGATGAGCTCAGCAACAGTGGCTGCAGTAGGACTGCAGGTCATAGCCTGTGCACCTGGTGTCAGGTGATAGAGGTCTGTGCCTTCCTCAAGCCAGGTGTATGTGGGATGTGTTTGTATATTCACTGAAAAACTCCAAGCTGGACCAACAAGCAAATGGGGAGGGGGCCCAGATTTGGGATGAGATAGGCAGGCAGGATCTGTGCTGGTATTTAGTGGGGACTTGAGAGTGTGGGGTACCCATGACATGAGTGTGTAAGTGCTGCATTTTTGCCACGAGCACCCAGCTGGACCAGCTGGTGAGTCAGGAATGCATGGGACAGATCGGGGGGAATGGGATCCAGGCAGAGGTACCAGACAGAGTGGCCATCATGATGCTCAGGGAATCCATGAATATGCATGTGCACATGAACCTGGAGAGTGCACTTGTGTGCTGCACTAGTAACCTCCTGCCTCTGCCATCCCAATAGGAAAGGATGTGGCTGTCTGGGCTTGTGCCTAGTGCAAGTCACGAAAATGTGGTGCTATTGAAGGCAACCCTTTGTCTGTCTCTGTGCGACAGGCTGTGTCTGTGTACTCTCTGTGTTTGAACTTTTGTGTGTCTCTCTGGGATATGGGATTACCATTGCTGCTGGTTGAACTGCAAATAGGAAAGCATCAGTCAATTCCTCAGCCTGGGCATAGACCCAGGTGCTCAGGCAGTGGGCAGGATCCAGTGGCCACTCAGGACAGGTCCTGGGCCAGGGTGGTTGCACAAGATGGTCCTGCTCTTAACATTTGTTATCAGAATCAGCATCCAAAACTGCTTCTTCCCCAACACAAGGTATGAAAATAACCCCTAGGAAGATTCACTTAGATTTGGGTTATTAATTCTTGCATGCCTAATAGTCAAAATAATTAATCTACCATAGATGGTCCCATGGAAAGGTCATCATTTTTCCCAACATCAGTATGTTTCTCAGGGTTATTCTGTATCTGTCAGGTGGCACAAGAAATCGGAGGAGATGTGTGGTAATACTATGAAGTAAAATAGAAACACATATTGAAACCAGAGTTATCCTCAATAGACCATTCAATCAGCATTTTCTTGAATCTACCTCTAGTGTATGTAAACACTGTCTCATCTGGATAGGTACAGATGCTGCAACCTGTTATGCAACCTTTTATTTGTCTATGGCTATAGATATAAAACTTTTTTCTGTCTGCTTTTGTTTGTTTGGTTTGGGGTTCTTTTTCTTTAAGCCTTATGGGAATATAATTTATATAAAGGCAGCAAGGTGGATGAGACACATTTCTTGATTAGGTAGGTGTATTCAGTACTGAATAGGTGGAAATGGAAGCAAACAGCAAATTGGGGCAAAATAATGAAGTAATTTCTAGATCTAGGGAATGTCAATAAATCTAAAACAGAGCTGGAGACTACCAGCATTTTCACAGTGCACATTCTGAGGTAGTTTACATCATTCACTTAGTTGGTATTATTGAGGATTGCTTAAAGTTTGCTATTCCCCAAAATTTGTCTCGGCACCATTATAATGGAGTTCTACAGAATACCAACATGATTCAGTCTTAGCCTTATATGTACATGAAGTTACTAGTTTGTCACCACCTTTTGTCTGTAAATCTACGTTTTAATCCAAAACTCTATCTACTAGATTAATATCATTTAAGAGTCTGTTTCTTGGAGGAAGACAGTAACCTAAGCATGGGTTGATTACATAACTGAATGACTACATATGATGACATCTATAACATGCACATTTCAGGGTTTTTCAGTCCCAGATGAGGTCTTCTGCTTTAAAATATAAGGTATCATTTTGCTGGCCTGGCCTTATTGTTCGGTCCAAGAAATCTGAAAACTCAGCATGCTTTTCAATATGACAGTGTTTTGCATTTCTTATTACTCTCTTCCTCTCTCCTTTTTCTAACCATCTCTGTTGTCTAACCTAGGCATTTCCTTTTCTATGCTTAAATTCCTTCTGTCTGACACATTTATCTACTTCCAATATTTTCCCCAAAGTGCCCATTAAGCCAATATATTTCAACTGTTTAAACAGCTACTGTAATCTAAAATGATCCCAATGGAAAATGAAATAAAACTAAGCTTGCCATATGGATGAGATTTATGTAACCAAATATAGCTGTTTACATGGAAATGCGTAAATTTGGTATGGCCCAGGCTCCCTTCAGTGACTCATCTCATGTCTATTCACATTAAATGGACCATGACCTGCAAGTATCTATGCAGGCAGTGGTGATATGAAATATATGTAAAAAAAAAGAAAAAAATAAAATTACATCATATAAAGTTTCTGATGATGAAACATTAAACTTACCAATAATAATCGGTCACTGAAATAATTCTTACATTTAAGTTTTGTTTATATTTTGGCTAATTTATGTCAATGAAAAAAATTCTCCATGAGATTAGTAGTTCCTTCACTGGAGTCGTATGAATGGAGGTGTTAGAGTTGTGCACCATATCTGACTTGATCACAGATAAATAAACAAAACACAACATGAAATGGTCCCATATTCTGTTAGTATGGTTGAAACACTGCTGAAGCTCATCCACGGCAGGAGCTATAGTCTAAGTTGTATATTTGAAAAGCCACAGAAGTAACTGAAATAAACATCTGGCTGAGTACAGTGTTTATTTACTTAGTATAGTGGGCATTTGCTATGTATGTATTTATTTATTTATGTATTTATTTAATACCAGGATTAGAATGTCATCTAATAAAAAGCCCTAAGCCATAGAGGGAAAGAATTTCTTTTCCCTACTTATAATTTCTTGTCTGTACTATTCAAAACCAAACTGAACATATATCTTGCTCATCAAAAAAGGTGGCTAATTAGCTGTAAAATTAGCTGCTGTCTCAAGGTTTTAATTTCTAAATTTAGATATGATATAATTATCAAAACTTATCCGTTAAATATTAGTACTACTGTTAGGTAAGGATAAGGATCCTGTCCCTTTCACCACTCCCTAATCTGGCAGTTTGAGCAGCAGGATGTGAAGGAAGAATAGATAAACTTTCTCTTTTCAGGACACTTGTCTTTAGGTGGTCATCTGCTAAAAAGCATAGTCCATAGGTGGAGAAACTGTTTCTTTTTGATTGGATTCTCTGACCTGAATGGAGCCTCAGAAGAAAGATGCATCTCTGCAAGGCCCAAGCTGCAGGCCCTTTGCTGAGGCTGGGGCATATCCTATTCTAGTCTGCAAATAGTGTGTGATCTTAAGGAGCTATGTTGCCAAGAAAAGGAACTCTTGAGGGAAGTCAGTAGACTGCAGCATCAGAGAGATCAGAGAATGTCCAGATCGCCTGTGAGGCTTCAAGAGCCAAAACCTATAACTAGTGGAGAGTTAGGAAGAGGCTGTGCTTATGAAGTCTGAGGGTTTAAACTCCAGTCATGATAAAGCTGGTGATTCATCATACCAGAAGGAAGTCTCCTACCCTAACTAATAACTTACAGTTAAAAAGTAAGTTCAGTGCCCTCATAACAGATGAGGAATGGGGAATTTTGTAAATTTGAGTGTTTCTGGCTGCTGATCTTGAACCATTCAGGATCAGTAGGAGGAAACAATGACAATGGTAGGAGGCTCTCTGCTGTGAGGAATAATGGTCCCCAGCTGTTGACCTATCTCCTCACTGACAGAAACTCACTGCTTGCCAGGGTCTTGTATTTGGAATGTTATGGAGAGGTTATTAAGGCTTATCCATCCCTCTTCACTGTTACCCCCTGCTATTCTTACATTTGGTCTGCATTAGGAAGAATTTTTTTATCAGCTTAAAGGAGATGATCATTTACTTGACTTTGATTAGGCTACATTTAGTTACATCTGCATCTGTTGAGTTCTGGGCTCTCTAGTACAACAGACAACTTAGTAGAGTGAGTCCAGCAAAGGTGATGAAGTGACTGCAGCATCTTTCATTTGAGGAAATATTGGGGCATATAGTTCTGTTTGGCCTGGAGCAGAGGTGGTGGGAGGATGGACCACGATGAATTTTGTTGGTACGTATGATGAAATGGGAGATAATGAAGATGAGGGAGCTAGATTCTTCCCACTGCTGCCTGCTGATGGGATAACAGAATTAAATTAATACAAATTAAAGAATATAATATTTCATCTGATTTAAAGAGAACTCTTTTGCAATGAGTGTTCTCATACATAGGAAGAGGCCACCCAGAGGTTGTGGGATCTCCATATCGGGAGACAGTAAAAACCTGACTGGAGACTTTTCTGGGTAACCTATTGTAACTGACCCTGCTTTAACAGGGAGGTTGGACTATATGATTTCAGTAAGTCCCTTCCAACCTCAAGATTTGTGGTTCTCTGAAACAGTATTTTCATTTTTATCAAAACTTCTGTTAAAGGAGTTGGTGTTTCGTAGGTTTCCTTGGCAGATTGCATTAATTACAAATTGGCTCATGGGAACATATTTCAGAAATTAGAATTATACTTGGTCTAACATAATTTATTGGCACTAACAATCTGAAATTGCTAGAGTGTGGGGACCATTAATTTAAAGATATATATGGATGCAAATACTGAGAAGTCAAGAGACTCCATGGTTATTTTGAAGTACTCGTTTTTTTTCCGTAATGCAGTTACAATTACAGGTTTCTGAACTCAGTACCTACAGTCGCGTTATATCTTAGGGACTATTGTTTTAGTGAGAACTAATGCTGAATGCATCTCAGGAAATAATGAACATCTGGATCTCACAGTTGTGTAGATACATTTTTATTGTATTTTAAACATAAAAGCTTTAGATTTGAAGGAAATGTCTGGTGACAACTTTGAGTTCTTTTGACTAACCATTAGCAGAGCAACGTCACTATCTTATGGTCCTAGGAATATGTAATTCCATTGTAGTTGCAGATCTGTCTGCATCCTGCATAGTTTCTTCAAATGTGTTTTAAAACGCAATTTTATTCTCTAAAGGGACTTTATGAGGAATTTTTTCTCTTTCTAAAAGCAAACTCATGCAAATGTGTGTTCTTTTTCATCTCTTCTTTCTCCCTTATTTCTTCTTCCCAGCACCTGTATTTCTTAACTTCAGCCTGTAAAGCCTGAATGTCAATGGAGGAAAAACAAATCAAACAACCTCTTTGCCCCTCAAAAATTATCACAGGCCTTGAAAATATAAAATGGACATAAAGAAGAGGAAATAACCAAAATCTTAAAAAGCTTGGAGAACTGTATCTGAACCTAAGCTGATCCCAAAGACTTATACATCTAAATAGTTGTGAATTTTCTTCTTGTTTCAGTTGTATAAAGAAATTTGTGCCTGAATACAGTTAAACACAAATAAAAATGAACAACTGAATTAACTGAAGCAAGAAGAGTAGAAATATATAGAAATTTATGCAATTCATAGAGGCTTCATAGCACCCTTAAATGCTCTGAAAAGCAAAATGAAAAAAAAAACAACCACCCAATCAACCATCCAGAAAAACCTGTTATGGGGAAGAGATACTGCCTCTCCTGTCCAATTTCTAGTAGGAAAGATTATATAACTGACATTCTAACCTCATTAAAGTGAGCAGATGAGTTAATCCAGCCAGGAGATTTAACGTCAGGTATTCAAAATAATGTTAAATATAAAGGGCAGAGGGAAAATTATATTTAGCTTTAAACTAGATGGTGAATTTATATTCCTCTGGTAGTGCTTGCTACAAATTTTTGTGCCACTTCAAGTTTAGGCATAGACATTATTCTGTATATATATTTTGAACTCCTGAAAGATTAGGATAAAAGTAAAGGTTCAGCGTTTCTGCTGCAAACATGAGAGAAGTAGAAAAATTATAAAGTAATACCCTTAGGGGTTTTGGATCAATTGATTTTGTGGATACGTTACCTCAGCCTGACTCAACCTATCCACTGTTCTCTTAGCATCTCATTTTATGAGTTATCGACATTTGCATTTTACAATTTAGAGTAAAAAAAAAAAAATAAAAGTTGAGTCTTTCCTTCTTTCTCTTCTGATCAATTAATTAAAATCATTTTGTTTCAGTTTGATACTGTTCTAAGTAAATTACTTCAATTGACAAGAAAATGCCAGATATATCTGTGAGGTATGTCACCTGAGCGCATTCCATACTGCTGCAGTCAGCAGAGTCCTGAGGATTTCTCTAGCTTTTTTCTGAGTTTTTGCCTGCTCAAATCATACTGCCCATCCCAAATACATGAAGCCTTTGTTCCATAGCCACCAATCTATAGTGATCAAAAAAGTCAGTCTCAAGGACTGAAGGTGCAACAGGATCAGTAGCAAAATAATAGGAGCTTCAATCCATTTATTCAAACAGGTTCCCTTCCACTAGAACTAGGCATGTCTCTTCTCCAGTTTCTCCAAGAATAGTTATCCAAGACTATTACTTAATAGCTTCCATTCAACAGAGTAAATAAAGTGCACTGAGCACCATTATTTACTAGGACATATTGTTGCTTTTATGTCAAAATGTTGCCTGGCCACTTTATAAGTTCAATAAATTTGGTTATCCTCATCTGCTGCCAAGGCAATATTGTCCTTTCTCCTGCCTTCTCCATGCCATGGTGATGCTTTCAATAAGCCATGAGAATAGTGGCCCACACACTGTAGCAGAAGACAGTGGTTTAACTGAGCACCATCAATCACTCCTATGCTTAAAATGCCCTAGTTCTCAATACTAGACCTCTAACCTGTCTTCCATCCAGCTCTGTCATACACTGTCCTTTTTTCTTTCAAGATGATTCATAAGTCTCAGTGTGTAGGAGGGAACAAGCAGCATTTTGAGACTGATTTTACTGGTATTACACTTTTCTCTGATGTTAATCTTATACCAGTCTTCAGGTATGCTTTATCTACCAGAGGTGCTGATTCATTATGATCCCAGTATGAAAGACACTTAGACTAAAGTATCATTTAAAATGTCATTTACTAGAGCCAATGTTATAAGGAAAGAGTATAGATAATACTACATCTCTTCAGATGCTGATGACACAAATTCCTGCAACATGAAATGGACCTCCAATAAACATGCAACATCATGTAGATCACAACTGTAGGAAGCTCACCCTATTTTGTTCCTCTGAGGTCTGACAGGATTTTCTCACAAAAAAAATCAATTCTATTTATAATTGCTACTGTTGACACCTAAATAGTATAAAACTGATGTGTTTGATGATAGCCTGAAAGTTGCTTCAGTCAAAGATTCTATAGGGATAATGTATTTTCTAGTACTCTGCTTTTTAATTTATTTATTTTGTCTGTACAATATATCTTTCAAAATATCGATTATGTATTAAACATGTATATTTATTTAGAGTACCTACTGGATGTATCTATTCTGAAATGCTTCTCTATGTTTCATAAAATGCTGCTCTTCATTCTGTTCTGCCTTAGTATTATAATCATGTTCCTAACTTTTGAGAGAAATGAACTCAAATGAGGTAGAGATAGAAAATCCTTCCTTTGAAAGATTATAACTACAAATTTGTGTTATGCGTCCAATTCTATGCCTCAAGTAGCTATACTATTCATTAGCTAATTTTTCCAAGAAAAGTCTGATTTTAGATACTCTTTCTGTTTTGGAATGTGACAAATCAGCAAATCCTTGCTAAGGTTACCCTAAAGTAGTACTTATGATGTGTAACTATTGAAATTGAAAAGTTGCACAATAATTTAATTTCAATTAAAAAGTATTGTACTATTTATTAATAATTAGTATTTATATTAGCTTACATACCAACATTCAAATTATTATTTGAAAGTGAATTTTGTAGTACAGTTGATCATTGGAAACCCTATAAAGTTTCACACTGTGAAGGTAAATGGATTTACAATTATAATGTATAAATTAACAAAATGACCCCTAATGCAGAAATAAAGAAGGCAATATAATAACTTGGGAGGAAAATTTCACTTGAAGAGTCAGGAGGTGATGTCAGCTAGCAGAGATTTATTAGCACTTTAAAACCCTATGACCTAAGGAACTTTAAGCAGGACAGACATAGGTTTTATGAGTTTATTTGAGGACATATCCCTAATTAAGAGCCATAAAAAATATGCTGTAGAAACTCAATTGTTCTTTAGCAATCAGCTCTTCTAACATTAAATGACACTCCAAAAAGTTAATGGTTTTCCATTAGTTGAAATAATGCTATTTAACAGCTTAATGGCTAGAGCAGAATGCTGTAAATTAGGTAATCTATGTCCTCATCTCTACTCTGACACTTGCTGTAGTGAGGTTGAAAAGTCAACATCTCCCTGCAACTCCTCTCTTTTTCAAAATTGTAAATCAAAATTATATCAGTTTCTACTTTTACTGCAATACTGACCTTCTCTAACTCTACAAGCATGATATCACTCAGTGCTCTTTCACATGTTTCTTTCTTAGAGTAAAACTCCTGTTTTCTTTGTGTCTTGGATTGCAATTCTTCAATTTTAACTGAGATAACCTTGGGTTATTCGGCTTCCGGCAATATCGGACAATTAAAGAACTTTCATGTAAAGCAATAAATGTCACTTGCAAAAATCCCTAAAAGATATTGATGATTAAGACTTTCTACTTGTCCAAGAGCTTTCTATTTATGGACTATAATACATGTACGTTCATTACTTTCTCTTCCCCCAAACTCTTTTTCACTGTCCTTTTATTCTATATGAAATATCTCTGAGGCTCACAGAAATGTTCCTGGCTTTTGCTACTCTGGCATTTACTTTAAAACTGTTATTAGGGAATTAGTGTTTATCTTATCATGGAAATGGTAATATAAATCCTCAGCAAGGCCACTGCTGTGCTTTTTTGTTCGTTTGTTTATTTTTCCCAGGGATTCTGTTGTAGGGTTTAGTAGTTAAAAAGATTAGCCCATCATGAACTGCACACAAAAGCTCATTCTTCACATAGCTTGGACCTGATACTTTTTATTACATCATTCTGGTAAGGGTCAGCTAATAGAATGCTGAAAAGATGCTGGAAATATGAGTTACCAACTCATTTAACACTACCTTGTTGGACAGGTTGTTCAGTTATTCTATAGGCATAGTGTTGTGTGCTCTTATTCATTATATATTTATCCAATATTTGCTTCAATAGAAATCTCAACTCCAATAACCTTGTGTGATAATACTGTGATGATAAACTTAGTCACTTTTAAAGTATACCATGCTTGAAAGAAATGAGAAATCCTACTTACTCTGTGATGAGTCTGATTAGGATGGAGATAATTTTCTTCATAGCACCAGGGATTTGTGACTAAGCCAATACTGATAATACAGTGTTTTGGCTGTTACCAAATAGGGGTTGCACAGCATGAAGGCTCTCTCTTCTGATTATTCTGCTCCCATTTTTCTCTCTTAGTGATCAGCTGAATGTACACAAGAAACTGGGAATTTACACAGCTGCAATAACTGGTCAGCATTGACCTAAGGATTATTCCATAACATATGATGTGATCAGCAATAAGAGTTCAAGGAAAGGAGAAGGGAGGGGAACATTCATGACTATGATGTTTGGCTTACTAAGTAACCATTACTTGTGCTTTCCTGGAAGTGGCTGAACATCTGCATGCTGATAGGATGTAGCGAATGAATTCCTTATTTAGCTTTGCTTGAATGCACAGCTTTTTTTTCCCCACCTATTGAACTTCTAAATCCCCAAAGCTTCTCACCTTCTAGTTTCTCTGTGTCCCATGGGAAGGGAAATGAGTGAGCAGCTGTGTGGTTGATTGACTGTTGAGCAGGGTCAAACTACCACATAATCATAAATCTGCTTTTACTGTTAAATGCAAATTTATAGCCTTTTTAGTATAAAAGTGAAAGATTTAATTAGAAAATTATAAAATTAAGAGAAAAATTATTTTTAGGTAAAAGAGTTTAAAGATGACTACATTAAATTTGTCATACTTAGGGGAATAATTATGTCTTTTTTTCTTCTTCATTAAACTTGATATTATGTCTGAATGACTGCACCCAACAAATCAGAAATTATTCAAACTTGATTTTGATTTTGCTTCACTAGAATAAATACAGTCCAGGTCAAGTAGATCTTTACTTGGAATATAAT
This sequence comes from Xiphorhynchus elegans, assembly GCA_013401175.1. Classification (NCBI taxonomy): domain Eukaryota; kingdom Metazoa; phylum Chordata; class Aves; order Passeriformes; family Dendrocolaptidae; genus Xiphorhynchus; species Xiphorhynchus elegans. Next base: position 148,376 of record VZUH01001022.1, on the reverse strand, counting down.
ATTTATATACATTTATGATAAGCATAATTAAATACCTTTGATTTTTTACAAAGTTTCATAAATTGTTGAATTAGTAAAAAGAATAAATGAAAGAAACAACATAGAAAAGTAAAATGAAAATATTCAAAATGTTCAAACTACTATGCTAAAGTACATGTTTATATTGAAAAAAAAGAAAAAAAAAGCTGACTGACTTGAACTTTCCAATTTCTTGAATTAAAACTTCTTGTGAAGATTGCAATATGATAGGTTGCTGCATTGGTATTCAGGAATACTAGATGAGACAATTTAATGAACAGAATGTTTGGTTTATTTCCATTCCTGAAGTCGAATTTCACTTAGTTGTGCTCATAAATTTGAGTTTATTTGAATGTAAAATCTGGAAGACTGACAACTCTCACACAACTCCTTGTTTTTACTTTCACATTTTTCAAAGTCCATTGCAAGCAGACAATCGACTCAGGGTTTCAGGTGGTACATGTAGCCTACTGGTTATCAAGAGAAAAAAAATACCTGTACAGTTAAAAGATATTTTTTATGCAGAAATTTATGTTATGTCATATTTTATTGCAATACTTCTTTGTAATAACGTGGGGTTTCTTTCAGTAGCATTATTAATTAAATTGAGCTTATCAGGTACACTGTCAAAAATTATACTGTAGTGGTTTAGCCCTAGCTGGCAACTAAGCCCCACACACTTCCTTCCTCACTTGGCACACAGCAGGATGGGGGAAAGAAACAGAAGCACTAAAGTGAAGCTCATGAGTTGGTTTACAAACAAAGCAAAAGTCATGCAAGCAAGCAAAGCAATACAAGAAATTCATTTCCTACTTCCCATCTGCAAGTGGTTCTACCACCTCCAGGAAATCAAAGCTCCATCACATGCAAAAATTACTTAGGAACACAAATGTCATGTCTCTGTCCGTGGCACTGTGTCCTCTCTCAAATTATTGTGCACCACTCCCTCACTGGTGGGATGGAGTGACACAGAAAAGGCCTTAATGCAGTTTAATCACTGCTCAGCAATAATGAAAACATCCACGTATTTCCAGTACAAATTCAAAACACAGCCTCATACTAGTTACTATGAAGAAAACTAAATTTGTCTCAGCCAAAACCAGCATGAGACTTCCATTAATTGAAGCTGTATATCTGCATCTCTGTATTCTCAAAGCAGGGAAAAACCCATCATGTTGTGAACAGAGAGTAAGTAGACTATCATAGAAAGAGAATAGCAAAAATTCCCTCCCACCTCATCACAAAAATAGTGGAATGAAAACAGGCAATAACTTCTCACTTATATTATCTACTTTTATTTCCTAGTTAAAACTTTTAAATTAATTCAGGTGATGGTCTCTGACTCACTTTTTAGACTGTTCTTAAAAAGAACTTGCACATATAAAAGAACCACATACTTCCACATCTCAGAAGAAATTTTATTACCAGGTTTGCAGTGATTTATTTTAATGAATATTAGAATTAACAAAATATGAAACACCTTCCAAATATGTCTAAATATTCAATCCCTTCAATAACTTTATTGGTGTGAGCAGTAGTAGTCTACCTTGTTTTCTGTAATCTTAGACCTTTAGACACTGATGCCTAGCCAGATGCTTTAAAAACATCTCAAAAATTTCTTGGTCTGGAAGGACTGGAAGAAAGTGAATTGATAAACACTTAAGATGATCATCATCATTTATTTTATAGTATTCTTAGATTTCTGAAAAATTTCCTTTATCATGGCAGTAACTGACACCATTTTCATGATGATATTCTTAACTGTTGAGTTCTATATAAAAATAAATAGATAAAAAGATAAAAGTACTATGTTTATTTGTACTTGAAATATATTTATATTGAGTAAGATTGAGGATGTGTGTGTTTTCTTGGGTTTTTTGTTTGTTTAGTCTTTTTTTTTTTTCTTTTTAGTTCTCCATAGGTTTTCTGAACATCTGTTTAAAGGTGTTTTATTACAATTTTTACACATTATATTTAAACTTCATTGTTCTGTACTGTTTTCTGCTGTGGTTACGAGGTACACTTATTACCTTCTGCTGCTTCAATTCAGTCTGCCAAAATTATTTTGAACCTCCTGTGTTTTTTAAATTCCCTGGATCTATCCTTCTGTCCTGATTTCATGTGGAATAGAGTTCATTTTCTCCCTACCAGGTGACATAGTGGATTTATAATGAGGACAATGTTGATAACATACTGATATTTGAGTTGTTATGAGGTATTGCTTATTCTAAATCAAGGACTTTTCACTTTCCCATGTTCTGCCACTGAGGAGGTACACAAGAAGCTGGAAGAAAACACAGTCAAGACAGCTGACTCAAACTGACCAAAGGGATATTCCATATCACAACATATCAAGTACAGTACATAAACTGGGAGGAGTTTGCCAGGACAGACCGATTGCTGCTTGGGGATGGGTTGGACATTAATCCGCATGAGGTGAGTAATCGTAGTGTGTTTCGTTGTTCTTTCTTTCCCCTTGGACAAAATTCCTCTCTCTTTTTGTTGTCTGCCTAAACACTATCATTATTAGTATTAGCACTATATTTTACTTTATTTCAATTGTTAAACTGTTCTTACCTTAACATGTGGGTTTTACCTTTTACTTTTACCTTTTTCTGTTTCTTTTTCCCATCCTACTGAGTAGGCAAATGAGCACGTGACTGTTGGTACTTAGTTGCTGGTTGGGGTTAAACAACACCATCTTTATGCTGGATTTACTGGTTGCTTACATTCATGAATATATCTTAAGTATATGAGAATTTTGACAGTGTGTGGGAATGGTTATACATTTAAGCATTTGTCTAGCTGGCTCACATTTATTACTTAAAGCAAGTTATATTTTTCCTTGCAGAAAGCTATTTGGGGTGATAATTTATCTTCTTTATGAGACAGTACCCTATGGAATAAACACAGAGTTGCCAAAAACTGATGTTTATAGGCTCAATTTTAGTGCATTGACAAGTAAGTTTACTGTAAGAGATTTTAGATGAACAAGACCCCAATTAAGAACTCCATTTGGTAGCTTGTGTATAAACACAAAACAGTCATTGCCCCCACATTTACAGATTTTATCTAAATAGGTCCATCAAAAAGAGTAAGACCTGACAATATAAATTCTGTTTCATAGATAAACATCTGAATAACTGGAAAACAGCCCTGATCATTAATTAGCATGTAGTTAAACATCCAGTAAGGAAACCCAAACCTTGTTTTAGAAAAATGGAATCAACCAGGAAGTAGATGGGAAAAATTACATATGGCATTTTTTAATTATCATTATTTGTTATTATTTTATTATTATGTCAACTGACAAAACAAACAGAACACGGGTTTGTGTTAACTTTTTAAAATTTATAAAAGCTAGATGCTCAGCTAAATTAAGCAGGACATCATAAATATTATAATTTACAGTTAAATGAGAAAATAAAGAGCCTTATGTGCCTATTATTATTTGCATTTTGCCTCTGGTGAAATACTCAAGCAAGTTACTCATTTACTATCAATTGTTGTGTTTCTTGAACATTTTTCTGAATCCTCTGTCACTCTATTGTCTATTGAACAATTTGTAATAGCATTCTTATGGCCATCAAAGAAGAAAAACACTGCCTAAAATAATAATGAACAAAATGTGACCATCTTTCTAGAACAGAAAGATAACTCCATAGGTGAGACTGAATTATTCTCTTTAATATAGGTTTGATTTAGATACACAGAAAATGCAAATGTTTATTGTCTTAAGTCAGTGCTGTTGGATTCTCAAAGTCTCTGAAGAATGAGGTAATAAAATCAACTGATACTTAACTTTTCAAAAAAAATGACAATTATTTCCTTTCACTGATCAAAAATAGGTGTATCCTGAGATATCTCAAATATTCTTCTCTGCTAGGCTACTAAAAACACTAAATATGGGAATATAGATGTTAGCTCAGTAGTGCTTACTGTTAGGCATAAGAATAGTCATGCTGTACCTTTACTGATCATGTGTTAGCATATGTTTAGGAATTTTTTCATAATTTTCTATGACAGGAAATTTTATATAAGTACAAGTAATATATATATCCATATGAAGAAAAAATTAAATACATTTGCTCTGAAGAAATGCATTTCCACCTTAGCAGAAGTATAGGTTAAGGAAAAGAATTACAGTTTTCAGTGCTGAATATGCATTTGCTTTTTTGTTTTCTTAATTAATAGGTTACTTTTCTGACATGATATATGTTCCTATCAGAATTCTTGTTTGGGGTTTGATTTTATTTTAATAGAAGAAAAAAAATTCTGTAGAATACATTTTCATTCTATTTGGGGAATCAGCATGAAAAATATTTTGTGCTCAGATATTTTTCAAGAAAATTACACTTCACACTAGATAAATATTACTGTGACAGGATGCATATTCATCTTTATTACAAAAGTCAGCAATAGAAAAAATAATTTAACTAGAAAGCTATTCACAGATTCATAGGATAACTTAGGTCAGAAAAGAATTCCTGAGATAATCTAGTCCATGTAGCAGGGTCAGTTACAGGTGATTGCTCGTTTTAGAAACCTGCTCCACAATTTGTCCAGCTTCACAAAGATTTTTTCCTATACTAACATGAGATTTTCTGCCCAGTGACTCTCATCATATGTGCCCTTTGCTGGCCACCAGGTGCCTACCAAGCTAATCTCTCACTCACCTTCATCAACAGGACAAGAGGAGAAAATACAAAGAAAGACTTTTGGGTCAAGATAAGAACAGGGAGATCACTCACTAGGTTACCACCACTGGCAAATCAAACTCCACTACGGGAAAATAATTTAATTTATTGTCAATTACTTGGCTCCTTATTCCTCACTCTCTTCCCCTCCACCACTATGGAGTTCGTCCCACAGGATAGTCTTTTATGAACTTCTCGAACATGGGTCCTTCCCATGTGCTGCAATTCCTCAAGAACTGTTTGATCATGGATCCTTTCCACAGGGTGAAGTCCTTCAGGAACGGACTGCTTCAGCACGAGTTCCTCTTAAAAAGCCGTAGTTCCTGCCAAGAGACACTTCTGGAGTGGAGTCTCCATAGGCTACAGCTTCCTTCAGAATACATTCACCTTTTCCAGCATGGGATTCACAGTGTGGATATATACTCCAGCATAGGCCTCCTTGGGCTTCAGAGTAATCTCTTCTGTGGTTCCCGGAGCACCTCCTTTCCCTCTTTCTCGACTGACTGTGCTATCAACAGGACTGTTCCTCTCATATTTTCTTACTCCTCTCTCCCTGCTATTGTTTCCCTGGGGTTTTTATGCTTTCTTAAGTACTTTATCACCGAGACACTGCTATCATCACTTATTGGTTCAGCTTTGGCCAGTAGCAGGTCCATCTTGGAGCCAAGGGAAACAGCTTGGTCTATCATAGGGGCAGCCTCTGGTGTCTT